>JAODAL010012192.1:0-96482 GCA_025379985.1 Phyllomedusa bahiana | reverse complement strand
ACTCGTACGGGGACGGAAAAAGGGGGTCAGGGCAGGCAGCAAAGGTTCGTGGTCAAGAAACGTAAGCTGGAGGGACTGGTACACAGAACTGGCAACCGGAACATAAAGAAGGCTTCCTCGCATAGGGTAAGGGCACTATGAATTCGGCAGAGTCCAGGAAGAGGTGGAGCCCTTATATAGAGTCAGCGGCCGACATATCCAATTACCGCCGCGCTGTCCCTTTAAATCCGAGAGAGCCGGCGCGCGCGCGCGCGCCCTAAGGAGTGGGGACGCGCGCGCCGGCCGGCAGACAGGAGAGAAGCAGCAGGAGCGCGGTCAGGTAAGTCTGTGCGCCTGTGGGAGCGAGTGCACCCGCAGACCTCGGCGCAACGCTCCCCGAGCGCAGCAGGAACGGGGCAGAGATGAGTGCACCCGCAGCCCGGACCCCGGGCTGCGGCACCATTCATAACAGTACCCTCCCCCTTCGGTCTCCCCCCTCCCTCTGGTCCGCAGAAATTTCCGAAGCAGTCCCCGGTCCATGATGTTTTCCTCCGGCTCCCAAGATCTTCCAGGCCCGAATCCCTTCCAATCAATCAGAAAATGACGTTTCCCCCCGATTGTCTTCATGACCAGAATTTCTTTCACCGTAAAGACATCCGAGGTATAAGTTACCGGAGAAGGAGGTGACACCCTACGAGAATATCCGTTTAGAATGAGTGGCTTAAGCAGAGAAACGTGGATGGAGTTCGGGCTACGCATGGAGGGGGGGAGCCGGAGCTTGTAGGACACCGGGTTGATTTTCTTTAGGACCACAAAAGGACCAAGGTAGCGGGGGCCCAACTTATAGGATGAAATCTTCAGACGGATATACCTGGAAGACAGCCAGACCTTATCCCTGGGAGCTAACGAGGGTGGAGACCTCCTGTACTTATCCGCTCGCAGCTTCATCCCGGCGGAAGCTTAACGCAGAGATCGTCGAGTGTTGCTCCAGACGGACTTTAGGTCACGAACCAAGGAGTCCACGGCAGGGGCGTCAGAGACCGTTGACAGAGGGAAGGGTGGGCTGGGATGAAGACCATAAACTGCAAAAAACGAGAGGGACCCGCCGACTCAGAATCCAGAGAGTTGTAAGCGAATTCCCCCCAAGGTAACAGACCCGACCAGTCGTCTTACTGGGCCGACACAAAATAATTCTCCAGGACCTACTTGACTCTCTCCACCTGGCCATTAGTCTGCGGATGATAAGCCGAAGAGAAGTCCAGATCCACTTTCAGCTGGAAACAGAGGGACCGCCAGAATCTGGAGACAAATTGCACCCCGCGATCCGACACAATGTGACGAGGAAGGCCATGCAGATGGAAGATGTGTTGGAAGAAAAGGGACGCCAAGCGAGGCGCAGAAGGCAAACCAGTGAATGGTACAAAGTGTGCCATTTTGGAAAACCAGTCGACGATGACCCAAATGACAGTATTACCAGCCGACAACGGGAGATCCGTAATAAAATCCATGGCAATATGGGACCACAGGTGGTCCGGGATGGGCAGTGGCAGAAGCAACCCCGCCGGCTTAAGGTGGGGAGTTTTATTGCGGGCACACAAAGAACATGACTCCACAAAGTCCTTGACATCCTTGCCCAGGTCAGGCCACCAATAGTAGCGACAAATGAGCTGCGCCGTCTTCCGTACTCCCGGGTGACCGGCAATCCGCGAGCAATGCCCCCACTTCAGGATTCTCCTCCAAAGCGCCGACGTACATAAGACTTGCCTGGAGGTATCTGCCGAAGATCCATCGGGGCCGCCATAATCAGACGGTTAGGAGGAATAATGTGGCTAGGATGGGATTCTTCTCCCACGATGTCCGAAGCCCGGGACAGTGCATCATAAGCCTTATCGTTCTTCTCGGCCGGGCGGAAGTGATAACAAAATTAAACCGCTAGAAGAACAAGGACCAACAAGTCTGCCGAGGATTTAGGCGTTGAGCTGTCTGGAGGTATGCCAGGTTCTTGTGGTCCGAATAAATGGTAACAGATGGCGAGCCCTCTCAAGCAGATGGCGCTATTCTTCTAGGGCCATTTTGATGTCCAACAACTCGCGGTCACCAATAATGTAGTTCTTTTTGGCCGGAGAGAATGTTTTAGAAAAAAACCCACAAGTAACTGTCTTACCCTTGGAATACTGCTGAGAGAGCACTGCCTCTGCTCCCACTGAAGACGCGTCCACCTCCAGGAAGAACGGTTTCTCGGTATCCGGGCGAGACAGGACAGGAGCTGTGGCAAAGGCTGCCTTGAGCCGGGAGAACGCGTCTTCCGCCGCCTGTGGCCACGACCTAGGGTTGCCAGCCTTCTTCGTCAGGGCCACAATAGGAGCCATCAGCGTAAAAAAATGTGGGATAAACTGGTGATAGTAGTTCGCAAAGCCCAAGAACCACTAGATAGCCCAAAGGCAGATTGGCCGAGGCCACTGCAGGACGGCGGAAAGCTTGGCCAGGTCCATCTGAAGTCCCTTGGCAGAGACAATATACTCCAGGAAGGGCAGTCTGGACTTGTGAAACTGGCACTTCTCCAACTTGGCGTACAGGCGATTCTCACGAAGACGTCTAAGGACCTGGCGCACAAGGAGAAGATGGGACTTGAGATCAGGCGAGAAGACCAGGCAGAATGTCGTCCAGGTACACGACCACACAGGAATACAAGAGGTCCCTGAAGATCTCATTAACGAAGCCCTGGAACACCGCAGGAGCGTTGCAGAGGCCAAAGGGCATGACTAAATACTCAAAATGCCCATCCCGAGTGTTAAATGCTGTCTTCCATTCGTCGCCTTCCCGAATTCGGATGAGGTTATAGACCCCTCGCAAATCCAGCTTGGAGAAAACCTTGGCTCCGCGGAGCCGATCGAAAAGTTCCGTGATCAGAGGCAGCGGGTAGCGGTTCTTCACTGTGATTTTGTTTAGGCCACGGTAGTCGATGCACTGACGTAAAGAGCCGTCTTTTTTCTTGACGAAAAAGAATCCGGCACCGGCTGGAGACGTGGACTTACGGATAAAGCTCCTCTTGAAGTTCTCCCATACATAGGCCGACATGGTTTCGGTCTCAGGAACAGACAGCAGATAAACACTGCCACGAGGAGGGCTTGTGCCAGGCAACAGGTCGATGGGGCAATCGTAGTGACAATGTGGAGGCAAGGTCTCCGCCTCCTTTTCCGAAAATACGTCCACGAAGTCTTGGTACTCCGGAGGCAGACCCGGCAGGGGTTTAGGAGGCGTCGATGGAGAAGCGGGGAGCACCGGGCGGGGTGCCACAAGACAACGGGACTGGCAGTCTTGTCCCCAACGCATTACTTCGCCTGTTTCCCAACACAGTATAGGGGCGTGGCGCTGCAGCCACGGGAGCCCCAAGAGGATTGCTGAGGAGGAGTTGGACAGCACGTAGAACGCAATCTTCTCTCTGTGGAGCGCCCCCACCTGCATAGACACTGGCACAGTACGGTAACGGATGGAGTCTCGCAGAATCTCACCATTCACGGAAGAGATGGCTAAAGCTTTGACGAGACGGACCACGGGAAGGCGAAGCTTCGACACCAGGGCAGCGTCCATGAAATTTACAGCAGAACCGGAGTCAAGAAAGGCTGGAACTTGAACTTGGGCTCCAGAACAAGACACGACCAAAACCGGCATGGTTAGTCGAGGAGATCGAATATTCACACCTAAGGATGCCTCTCCCACATGACCTAGGTGCGTGTGTTTCCCGGATGAGGGCGCAGGGTACAGTCCTGTAGGAAATGCTCTGGACTGGCGCAATACAGGCACAACCTCTCCACACGATGTTGATACTGCTCCTGCTAAGAAATCTGGACGCGGTCAATTTGCATGGGCTCTTCTCCTGAGTGCTGTGTAATTGGCAAAGGAGGTCTCTGGAACACCAGAGCCAGGCGAGGGAACCGGCGAGGCCGAACCGAATCACGTTCCTGATGGAGCTCCTCTTGTCTCTCGGAGAAGCACTCGTCGATACGGGTGGCCAAATAGATCAGCTCACTTAAGGACGTCGGGAGGTCTCTTTCCGCCAGTGCATTCTTAACCCGGCCGGAGAGGCCCTTCTTGAAAGTAGAGCACAACGCCGCCTCATTCCAAGATAGCTCTGAGGCCAGCGTGAGGAATTGGACGGCGTACTCTCCTACCAAAGAATCCCCTTGGAGCAGGTTCAACAGTGCGGTTTCCGTGGACGATGCGCGTGCTGGTTCTTCAAATTCAGCTCTGAACTCTTTAAGAAAGGTCTGCAGATCCGCTATCACCGGATCGCCCCTGTCCCAGAGGGGAGTGGCCCAGGCCAGGGCCTTCCCAGAAAGCAGACTGACCACGAAGGCTACCCTAGACCGTTTGTAAGGGAACTGGTCGGCCATCAGTTCCACGTGCATGGAGCACTGTGTAACAAATCCCCTGCAGAGTTTCGGATCGCCGTCAAACTTTGTAGGAAGCGGCAGCGGGAGTTTGGGTCCCAGGGAGGAGACGAAGCGGCTGGCGTAGGAGGAACCACAAGGAGGAGACAAGGGCTGCTGTTGAGCGGTAACCAGTTGCTCCATCATGGCGGTTAATTGGTGTAACTGCTGCGCCTGTTGTGCCAGCTGCTGAGACTGTTGAGCCACAATAGTCGTAAGGTCCTCCACACTGGGTAACGGCACCTTGCGGGATCCATGGCCGAATCCAACTGTAACGAACCTAGGCAGTGGATCTGCTGGGCCTCCGCAAGCGGTGGTAATAGCCGTACCAGGGAGCGGAGTTTAAGTGGGTCCCGGTTTTCACCAGAGCCCGCCGCAAAGCGGGATGGACTTGCTGCGGCGGGATTCCACTGGGTCGCTACCCATGTTGCGATTTGCTTGCGGTGGTAGCCGGGGTGAAAAAAAGTACCAAATGAAGGAAAAACCCGTAGCAGGGGGGGGCCAAGAGGTCAGGGCAGGCAGCAAAGGTTCGTGGTCAAGAAACGAAACCCGGAGGGACTGGTACCAAACTGGAATATGGATTCGGCGAAGTCGGAAGAGTGGCCCCCTTTATATGAGTCAGCGGCCAGCAAAAAAAATTCCCCCCGCGCTGTCTTTTAATCCAGAGGAGGGGACGCCGCGGGACGGCAGTCAGGAAGAAGCAGCGGAGGCAGTCAGGAAAGTCCGTGCCCTGTGGGAGTGAGTGGCCCGAGACCCGGCGCAACGCCCCCCGGGCGCAGCAGGGACGGGGCGGGACACCTGGGGCCCCACTCAATCGGCCCCAGTTACAGTATAGAACGCAGGAGGAGCTGAGGACATCATCTGTTTACAGGCCCCTGTTATAGACAGGGGAGTGAGGAAGCTATCTATCTTCCCCCCCATGTTATAAAAGGAGGAGCTGAGGACATCTTTGATCTGTGGCCCCATGCTATGAGCGGAGGATGAGGACATGCTATCGACTACACCCCCTGTTTAGGCAGGGGGACTGAGGACAGCTATTGTCTACAGCCCATGTTATAAAAAGGGAGGGCTGAGGACATGCTATCTGATCTGGGCCCCATGTTATAGGCAGGGGAGCTGAGGACTGCATCTGATCTGCGGCCCCAGTTATAGAGCAGGAGGAGTGAGGACATGCTATCGATTGTGGCCCCATGTATAGAGCGGAGGAGCTGAGGAAAGTACTGACCCCCAAGCCCCAGTTATAAACAGGGAGCTGAGGACATGCTATCGATCTGTGGCCCCATTTTATAGGCGGGGGAGCTGGGGCATGCTATCTGATCTGCGGCCCCATGTTAAGAGCGGAGGAGCTGGGGAATGCTATCTATCTGTGGCCCATGTTATAGAGCAGGAGGAGTGAGGACATGTATCTGTCTGTGGCCCCATGTTATAGAGCAGGAGGAGCTGAGGACATGCCATCTGATCTGTGTGCCCCATATTATAGAGCAGGAGAAACCACGCAGATTGATATATTGTTCTGTGGGGAAAGATTCAGTAGAACTTGTATTTTATTCATTTACATCCCTGTTTATTCTGAGTTAAGGAGTCCAGTGGGTGGTGTTATGGTATGATATGGTATGAGTCTGCATACAGAGATGGCTGTCAGTCACTGGTAAGCCCACCTACTGGACTCCTTGACCCAGAATAAGCAGAAATATAAATGTTAAATGAATAAAATACAAATTCCACTGAATCTCCCCCCACAGAACAATATTTCAATCTGCTAGTCCTCCTGCCTGTAATGCTGTCTGAGTCGGTAACAGTTCACTGTACACGTTCCCCTTTAAAGGGCTGTAGGGAACTTGAACATGTGTTTGCTTGTATAATATGCTACAAGACTTTTATAATAGGAACACAGACTTTGCAGAGCAGCAGGGCAAGCTGCAATACCACACACAATCCAGGGGTGGCGCTGTTCTTAAACAAAAAAAAAAATAGCAGCTCTGTGATTTTAACCCTGGACAACCTCATTAAAGACTATTCGGTATCCTCAGTCTGGGGGTAACTCATCAGTTAACATGAGTCACATTACTAGAGGCTTTTCATCAGCTAGCTCAGCACAGCACACATTATCTATAATTATATGAGGAATTAGCGCTCAGCCTTAATCAAATCATCCTCATTTCCCATTAAAATACAGAAATGTCATTATTTAAAGTACATAAAATGTTGTGACTTTTTAGCAATGTTTTAATAATGAATCAAAACTGTGCAGTAATTATACTGGATCTGTCACCAAATGACTACAAAGCTTTGTACTCTCGGATGTGTAGGGGGGTGAAGAGCGAAGGCGCAGGCAGTGCTGTGGGGACGAGCCCTCAGGCGCAGGCAGTGCTGTGGGGACGAGCCCTCAGGCGCAGGCTGCGTGGGGGCGACTCTCAGGGGCCCGGCAGTGCTGTGGGGAGAGCCCCCAGGGCAGGCAGTGCTGTGGGGAGAGCCCCCAGGGGGCAGGCAGTGCCGTGACTGTTACTTATGGCTGCTGTGCATGTATTCCTCTCCTTCTGTCCAGACTTCTTGGACCTGGGACAGTGAGGGCAAGCAGAGCAGTAAGCATTTTGGGCCACATATATGAAAACATTTTGGGCAAAAAAGTGAGTTTTAGACCAAAATGTTTTCATACATGTGGCCCAAAATGCTTACTGCTCTGCTTGCCCTCACTGTCCCAGGTCCAAGAAGTCTGGACAGAAGGTTAGGAATCCATTCTTCCTTGTTTCTGCAGACTGGGCAATGCCTTTATTCTTCCCCTTCCCTCCTCTTGTGTCCCCAGCTCTTCACTATCTGTACTGGACGAAGAGGAGGGAGAAGGAGAGGGGCCGTAGTCACTGACACCTAACTGTGTTTGTTGGCTCCCCCACCGCTCTGTCCGGGCTCCATGCTTGTGACAGTGACTGATGAGGGCAGCAGCAGCAGCAGCATCTTATCGCAGGGCCCGTCAGCAGTTACCTTCATTGCCGGACGGACTCTGGAGCTGGAACTACCTGGGCAGCAAAGTAGTAGCAGCTACGGGTCCTGGGCTCCGAAGCAATTGCTACGTCTGCTACCCCGGTAGTTCCGCCCCTGCTGGGCAGTATCAAACTGTAGTGCCTGGGACCCACCAATTGAGTTGATTCTTGGGCCCCACCAGTGGAGATGATTCTTGGGGCCCAGCAATGGAGAATTGATTCTTGGGGCCTACCAGTGGAGATAATTCTTGGAGCCCACCAGTGGAGCTGATTATTGGGGCCCAGCAGTGCAGCTGATTCTTGGGGCCCACCAGGGGAGAGTTGATTCTTGGGGTCCCACCAGCGGAGAGTTGATTCTTGGGGCCCCACCAGTGGAGAGTTGATTCTTGGGGCCCCACCATTGGAGAGTTTATTCTTGCGGGCTACCAGTGGAGCTGATTCTTGGGGTCCACCAATGGAGTTGATACTTGGGGCCCACCAGTGAAGTTGATTTTTGGGGCCCCCCCAGTGGAGTTGATTCTTGGAGCCCACCAGTGGGGTTGATACTTGGGGCCCACCAGTGGAGTTGATTCTTGGGGCCCACCAGTGGAGCTGATTCTTTGGGTCCACCAATGGAGTTGATACTTGGGGCCCACCAGTGAAGTTGATTCTTGGGGCCCCACAGTGGAGTTGATTCTTGGAGCCCACCAGTGGGGTTGATACTTGGGGCCCAGCTGTGTTGTTGTTTCTTGGCGTTCCACGAGTGGGGTTGATACTTGGGGCCCACCAGTGGATTTGATTCTGGGTTCCACCAGGGGGGTTGATTTTTGGGGCCCACCAGTGGAGAGTAGATTGGGGGTGGTGGGCCCTCAGAATGAAATTCTACTGGTGAGCCCCTAGAAAGGAATTCCACTATTAGGCCCCTAGAATGAAATTCCACTGGTGGGCCCCAGAATGAAACTCCACTGGTGGGCCCCCAGAATGAAATTCCACTGGTGGGCCCCTAGAATGAAATTCCACTGGTGGGCCCCTAGAATGAAATTCCACTGGTGGGCCCCTAGAATGAAATTCCACTGGTGGGCCCCTAGAATGAAAGTCCTCTGGTGGGCCTCAGGCACCCCAGTCCGACACTGTTTGGTTCCTTTGATAAATATGTCCCATTGTTTTTCCATTCCCTATTTTCTAAACTAAAAAATCCTGTCTGTGCCACTGTAATAACAGGGCTGTGAAGTGCATGGGATAAAAAGTACGGTAATAAACAGAAGATAACAATATATCAAACTATAGCAACCAATGTTGGAGAAAAGTTCCTGGAACCCGACGTCGAGCTCTTCAGGCATTTCATTTCTTTGGAAAGGTGGAACGCAACAGAGCCCCAGAAGCTTCCCGCTGAGATAATATTATTCAGAGTCATGTAGAGCACCGGCTCAACCACAGTCATTGACGACTGTGAGCCTGAAATTACCTTACCCAGGGGAGCGAGCGAGACAAGATACAAAAACACCTCTCACCGACGCTTTTGTTTGTCGTAGCTGAAAGCAACGACCCAGGATTTCACTTTTACCTTGTGTTCTTCAATGACTGTTTTTCTAGACTTTTCAAAGCAACATGATAGAACATTTCACAACTTTTTATTGTATAATCTGAATTATACACGAACTGTTGCTTAGAAGAATATCTATAACTTTGTTTCCTCCTCTTCACTTGTTGCCTCTGCACTCTCTATAGTCACATTAATTTGCCCTGTAGAGTTTTTGTAAATCTTGGGGACAACCCTGAACAGTTAATTTTCATGGAACAGTTTTGGGTACCAGTGCACAGGAAAGACATTGTAGAGCTTGAACAGGTTCAAAGGCGGCAACAAAAATAATAAAAGGACTGGGTGGACTACAGTACCCAGAAAGATGAGCACGATTAGGGTTATTTAGTTTAGCGAAAAAATGGCTTCGGGGACATGAAAAAATTTTTTTTAAATTTTTTTTTAAAGGTAATATAAAGATGTCTCAAAGATCCCCAGGATTGTATCTAGAACAAGGGAGCGCCCTCTACATCTGAGGAAAAAGAAAAAGACATACTTGAAAAGAAAGTGATTCACAGAAGAGAGTGAGACTGTGGAATCTCGGGGAAGGAATTGTCCTAGGAATTCCCAAACAGAGACCCAAAAAAGGGGTCTGGATACATTTCTAGATGAATATAAAATTTTATAGTCCCGGGATTTGGAAAAGGGGTTGGGAGACATTTTGATGTAATATTAACAAGTTATATGACCAGATTTGGGGGGTCTGGTCATTTTAGATGTAATAATAGAACTTTTAGTGACCGGGATTCGGGGGAAGGGTCAAAACATTTCTAGATGTAAAATATAAGGGGCCATTTACACGGCAGTGGACACATACCGGGCCGGTTTTTCCCCGGCCGTTATTTGCCTTTTTTGCGCCCGTCCCCACTGCGCGGGGGGGGGGGGGGGGGGTTTCCCCGCGATGAGGGGAACGCCCTCCCCCCTCCATTGGAAGCACTTCCTGGGGAAACCAGATGGAAGTTGTGCTTCTACAATGTTTTCCGCCGATTTCCCGGGGGGAAAAACCGTGGGAGGCAAAACCTGTGCTTTGGGAAAAGCTGCACGGGTTTTGCTAGGCACAAATTGTGCTCATTTTCGGCCGGTTTTTCAGGGGGGTCTGAAAAAACCGCAAAACCGGCTGAAAAACCAGCCAAAAACCCTTGCCGTGGGGACATGCCCAAACAAGTTATAGGGGGACTGGGATTTGGAGGGGGTCTGGAGACATTTCTAGAGAAATAATATAACAAGTTATAGTGATGGGATTCTGGAGGGGGGCCAAATTTACATTTTAGATGTAAAAAAATATAACAAGATAGTGCCAGGTTTGGAGAAGGGTCTGGATACATTTCTAGATTTTTAATAGAACAGTTATAGTGACCAGGTTTGGGGAGAAGGGTCTGGTAATTTCTAGATGTAATAATTAACAAGTTAAGTGACCGGGATTCTGGAGGGGGTCTGGAACATTTCTGATGAAAATAATAAAACAGGTTATAGTGATCGGTTCGGAGAAGGGTTGGATACATTTCTAGTGTAAAAATATAACAAGTTATAGTGACCAGGAATCTGGAGAAGGGTCGCTGATCTACGGATTTATTCTGATTGCCAGATTGGAGTCAAGAAGGAATTTTCTCCCTAAAATGAGGACAATTGGCTTCTCCCTCGTGGTTTTTTTTTTCCCTTCCTCTGGATAACTTAAACAATAGGCAAAAATGGATGGACATCTTGTCTTTTTTTCAGACTTATAAACTATGTAACTGTCCCACTAACCATCAATGAACAAATTGTAACACAAATCACCCAGTTGTGCCATATAGTAAAACGTATCTAAGCTAATTCAAGCTGCACTCAGAATTTAAATTGAAAAATAAAGATATTCTAATACCTTCATGTGTTTCTTTTCTTTTGCCTCCTTTTAAAATTTTTATATTTATTATATACTTTTTTCAGTGAAACTTCCTCTTGTGGGAGTGTCAATTTTTTCCAGCATCTCTTTCCTACAACTCCCGGGGCGCACGAAAACTAGGAATTCCCCCACATTATCAGCTGACATTTTGCGACTAAGTGTGTAAAACCCCCTAGCTCTGTACTTGCTGTCTGATAGTGATGTACTAGGATCATGAGTCATGTGTAAACGGCAGAGCTGAAGTCTCATTTTCGACGCAGTAACAAACCCCCAGCTCTGAACGCGTCCTCTGCCCCATTTCTAAATTCTGCCAGCAGGATCAAAGAATACAAACAGTTCCCCCTCCCATGTAATTACTCTAAGTATTATTCTATTCACTTCAAATACAGGTGAAAGAGGAATGTAGTCAGATCATTCTTGCTCCCCCCGGGCACCCCATACAGGGAGTGTTCCTGGCTGAGCCGGGTTCATTGCCCAAATATGGGGGTTTATGACAAAACATTCAGTGAGGTCATGTGATCAATGAACTTCAGGAGGTTTGCAGGGGATAGTGAGGAGGGGAAGACAAGGTCTCTTTGCCTGGTTCTGCACAGCAGGACAGGTAAATAATTTGTAATAATTATAGTTTAAAATAATAAAGTTTAAAATAATACAGTTGTGAGCCCTATAACACATAAAAAGATAGTCTTGGAGAACCCCTTTAACTGCACTTCCTAAAAACACACAAACAGTTAAATAAGCAGTGCCAACCCAATCAAGGGCAGGTTACCTACATTCACACCGATGCCTATGAGTAACCTGGGCCGCTCCCTATTGTGGATTACATGGCCCTGGTCATTATACACTCACCGGCCACTTTATTAGGTACACCTGTCCAACTGCTCGTTAACACTTAATTTCTAATTAGCCAATCACATGGCGCAACTCAGTGCATTTAGGCATGTAGACATGGTCAAGCAATCTCCTGCAGTTCAAACCGAGCATCATTATGGGGAAGAAAGGGATTTGAGTGCCTTTTAAAACGTGGCAGGGTTTTGGTGCCAGAAGGGCTGGTCTGAGTATTTCAGAAACTGCTGATCTCCTGGGATTTTCACGCACAACCATCTCTAGGGTTTACAGAGAATGGTCCGAAAAAGAAAAAACATCCAGTGAGCGGCAGTCCTGTGGGCGGAAATGCCTTGTTGATGGCAGAGGTCAAAGGAGAATGGGGAGACTGGTTCGAGCTGATAGAAAGGAAAAAGTGACTCAAAAAGCCACCCCTTACAACCAAGGTAGGCAGAAGAGCATCTCTGAACGCACATACGGCGAAAATTTGAGGCAGATGGGCTACAGCAGCAGAAGACCCCACCGGGTGCCACTCCTTTCAGCTGAGAAAAGGAACTGAAAGGGTCCAATTTGCCCAAGCTCATCGAAATTGGACAGTTGAAGATTGGAAAAACGTTTCCTGGTCCCGATGAGTCTCGTTTTTGCTGCGACATTCGGATGGTAGGGTCAGAATTTGGCGTCAACAACATGAAAGCATGGATCCAAACCTGCCTTGTATCAAAGGTTCAGGCTGGTGGTGGTGGTGTCATGGTGTGGGGAATATTTTCTTGGCACTCTTTGGGCCATTGGTACCAATTGAGCATCATTGCAACACCTTGTGGAATCTATGCCACGAAGAATTGAGGCAGTTTTCTGAAGGCAAAAAGGGGGTCCAACCCGTTACTAGCATGGTGTACCTAATAAAGTGGCCGGTGAGTGTATATTCCCATGGGGATGTTTTATTGTGTTTTTTTTTGTTATTAAAGGTTAGGTTTTAACTAGGGCTTTGGTGGGCAGTGATATGCCTTGGTATATACTCTAGAAGTATGTATCTAATTTTCTATGATATGTGTTACTTTAGAGTTAAAACCATTTTTCACGGATATTTCAGGTTATGCAGCGAATATCTACACTACGGGACCTTCACGGCTTTATAGTGTCACAGGGAATCGAGTCCCTATCAGTCTTGTGACGTGCCAACAAAGAGACACGCGACCTTTTCATTGTAGAAGAACGAACAAGCCAGACCTGCAATAAATAAAAACATAAGCGCCGTTCACCTTCCAAATTGCCTGTCAAGTTGCTGATTTCCTGCACGGGGCTTCATTTATGGTGGGAGCCATTTCGGAGACAGGGCTGCAGTGAGGCTTTTACGCAGACTTATTTTAAAGCAAATCTTATCATAAATTATCAACCAAAACCACAGCACAACATAGAAAATGTTGGTTTTAAGGTTTTTTTTTTTTTGTTTTTTTAAATCTACTATTTTTCTCTCTTTTTTGATAGATACCTTGTGACATATGAAGAGGAATAACATAAACATGGGGTCCTATAGCACAGACTTGGCCCTCGACCCTAACCATAACCCTAAAACAGGCATCAGATTAGGGTTACATTTTATTTTACTGGCTTTTAGCGATTAATTTACCGATCCCTGATGCCCCCAATTCCTCCTCGATCCCGGTGCGGCCTTACTTCTGGACTGATGTCACCTTGTCGCTTTAGGCGTGGCATCACTTCTATTGTTAGTTACTTTAAGCAGAAATTATGCCACATCTGGAGTGGGTGACATGGACCGGAAGTAAGGCGGCACTGGGAGCGACAATGTGACATTGGACCGGATGTAAAGCAGCACTGAGAGCGACGAGGTGACAATGGACAAGAAGTAAAGCGGCACTACAAGGGACATGGTGACATCAGACCAGAAGTAAAGCGGCACTGGGTTAAGGGGAATGGGGGCACAGGGATCGGAATAATCGCTAAGCAGTAAAATAAAATGTAACCCTAATCTGATGCCTATTTTAGGGTTAGGGAAGTAAAGGCGGCACTGGGAGACAATGTGACATCGGACCAGGAGCAAAGCAGCACTAAGAGCAATGAGGTGACATTTGACCAGAAGTAAGGAGACACTGGGAGAGACATGGGGACATCGGACCGGACGTAAGGAGACACTGGGAGAGACATGGGGACATCGGACCGGAAGTAAGGAGACACTGGGAGAGACATGGGGACATCGGACCGGAAGTAAGGAGACACTGGGAGAGACATGGTGACATCGGACAGGACGAAAGAAGACACTGGGAGAGACATGGGGACATCGGACCGGAAGTAAGGAGGCACTAAGAGCAACATGCTGACATTGAACCGGAAGGAATAAGGCACTGGAAGTGACAGGGTGTCATGGGACTGGAAGTAACGTAGCACTGGGAGCAATGAGGTGACATCGTACTGGAAGTAAGGTGGCACTGGGAGCGATGACGGATGACATTCGAGACGGAGTAGGTGGCACTGGAAGCGCAGAGGTGATATGGACTGGAAGTAAGGTGGCACTGGGAGCGATGAGGTGACATCGGACTGGAAGTAAGGTGGCACTGGGAGCGATGAGGTGATATAGGACTGGAAGTAAGGTGGCACTGGGAGCAATGAGGTGATATAGGACTGGAAGTAAGGTGGCACTGGGAGCGATGAGGTGACATCGGACCAGAAGTAAGGTGGCACTGGGAGTGATGAGGTGACATCGGACTGGAAGTAAGGTGGCACTGGGAGCAATGAGGTGACATTGAACCAGAAGTAAGGTGGCACTGGGAGCAATGAGGTGATATCGGACTGGAAGTAAGGTGGCACTGGGAGCGATGAGGTGACATCGGACTGTAAGTAAAGTGGCACTGGGAGCGATGAGGTGACATCGGACTGTAAGTAAAGTGGCACTGGGAGCTATGAGGTGATATAGGACTGGAAGTAAGGTGGCACTGGGAGCAATGAGGTGACATCGAACCAGAAGTAAGGTGGCACTGGGAGCGATGAGGTAATATAGGACTGGAAGTAAGGTGGCACTGGGAGCGATGAGGTGACATCGGACTTGAAGTAAAGTGGCACTGAGAGCGATGAGGGTATATAGGACTGGAAGTAAGGTTGCACTGGGAGCAATGAGGTGATATAGGACTGGAAGGTGGCACTGGGAGCGAAGGGGTGATATAGGACTGGAAGTAAGGTGCCACTGGGAGCAATGAGGTGACATTGAACCAGAAGTAAGGTGGCACTGGGAGCAATGAGGTAATAGACCGAAGTAAGGTGGCACTGGGAGCGATGAGGTGACATCGGACTTGAAGTAAAGTGGCACTGAGAGCGATGAGGTAATATAGGACTGGAAGTAAGGTGGCACTGGGAGCAATGAGGTGATATCGGACTGGAAGTAAGGTGGCACTGGGAGCGATGAGGTAATATAGGACTGGAAGTAAGGTGGCACTGGGAGCGATGAGGTGATATCGGACCAGAAGTAAAGTGGCACTGGGAGCGATGAGGTGATAGAGGACCAGAAGTAAGGTGGCACTGGGATCGATGAGGTGATAGAGGACTGGAAGTAAGGTGGCACTGGGAGCGATGAGGTGATATAGGACTGGAAGTAAGGTGGCACTGGGAGCAATGAGGTGATATAGGACGGGAAGTAAGGTGGCACTGGGAGCGATGAGGTGACATCGGACCAGAAGTAAGGTGGCACTGGGAGAGATGAGGTGACATAGGACTGGAAGTAAGGTGGCACTGGGAGTCATGAGGTGACATCGGACCAGAAGTAAGGTGGCACTGGGAGGTATGAGGTGACATCGGACCAGAAGTAAGGTGGCACTGGGAACGATGAGATGACATTGAACCAGTAGAGTTAGGGTTAGGTTTTTTACTGGCTTTTGAGAGTAAAGTTGCCCAGTGAAGCCTAGCTAAGTCCAGCTTGGGGTAAGGTCTCGAGAAAAGATTCAGGTTCAGGACGTCGCTAACCTAATTTTAACAAGGTCGGCTGGGGGGAAAGAGGTGAAAAGGACTGGAATAAGGGGGCACGGGAGCGAGATTTACACGGACCAGAAGAAAAGTGGCAGGGGAGCGATGAGGGATATAGGATGAAAAAAAGGGCACTGGGGGGAATGGGGGTGACATCGGCCCAGAAGTAAGGGGCACGGGAGAATAGGGAAAAGGCCCAAAAGTGGGGGTGGACGGGGAACGATAATGACATTAAACCCAGTGGTTGGGTTGGGTTTTTTCCCTTTTTGAGAGTAAATTTCCCCCAGTAACCCCTAGCTAAGTCCAGCTTGGGGTAAGGTCTCGAGAAAAGATTCAGGTTCAGGACATCGCTAAACCTTAATATTTTAACAAGTTCGGTAGAACAGAACAGGGCTTCATTTGAGCAAGACTACTCATGGGATTGGGTCTTGCCACCCAGTACAGATGGGGAAGGTGTCAGTTTTCTCCTCCAATGATGGTAAATTTGTTGACATTGTAGTTCCTTTGAAAATAGAAGTCCTCCATGTGTTTGTTACCCATGGCAATGAGGAGAGAACCCACCGAGACTTGTGCCCATCTTCTCAAGTCGTCACATGGTTTGCCTCAATTTTCAAGGTTCAATCAGTTTATAGGCCTTTCATTGGGACTCCTCTACAAGTCAGAAGATTCAGCACTAATACTATATATTAAAATTGATTTACATTGTCCGTTCTTACAGGCAAACAACTAGTCCAATATACACCATATTTAGTACATAAGCAAATCAGGTGCATCAGAAGGTTTCAGACCAAGTTTCAGCTCTCTGGGACTTACCGTTTCCGACATATTTGTAAAAAAAACAAACAAGCTTTCTGTGATCGGTGTCTGTTCTTTCTTTATGGACAAAAGACTGGACCGATCTGCACCGAATCTGGTATATACTGTAGGTAAATCAGGAACTTTGGGAGGTTCTGTACCAGGTCTCAGCTTTCTCAGACCTAAAGTTTGCAACATATTTGCAAAAAATCAGAACTTGCTATGAACAATGCCTATTCTTTATGCACAGCTGTCTGACTGGCCCAATCTGCAACAAATTTGGCACATTGGTAAATTAGGCGCTTTGGAAGGTTTCAGCTTACTAGGAAGAAATGTCCTTAAAGGGGTTGTCTCACTACAAGGATTGCTGCTGCTTTTTATGTTAAAGATGTTGGAAAAACAAGTCCCTTTGCAATATGTGTCCATTACCAGTGTCCTACCAATTCCTAGATATCCCCTCTTGTATGGGCTGCATCAGCTCCTCAGGTCACTATAGCTACAGACCTGTTCAATCTCTCCTGATAGGCTGCCAGCACTGGTCGTTATAGATACAGACCTGGCTTCTACTGCAGCCTAGTGGAAGCCAGTAAACACACCCCTGAATTCAAAATGAAACCCAAAAAACAGGATTGAGATAAGATGAATCGATGTAGTGAGACAGCCCCTTTAAATTCTCAAAAAAATGGAACTTCATGTGAAAGGACTTTTGCTTTAATGATTTTGAGCATTCTCATAAATGTAAACTCTTTCAGTCATGCTTCCAAAAAGGAAACCCTGCACTTGGACAAAAGACTCCTGCAGCAAACACCATGGCTGCTGCCCGAGCTGCTAAAACCTCTCAGCAGACCTGAGCCCGTCTCCAGGTTGACCAGATACATCACAGCCAACAGCAAGCTGCTGAAACTCCCCAGCAGACTGAGGCCTCACTGCAGTCTCAGCAGAACAGACGGGCAGCAGAGACTTGGTAGCAGACCCAAGCCTGTCTCCAGGCTGACCACATGCACCACAGCCAACAGTGAGCTGCTGAAACTCCCCAGCAGACTGAGGCACGACTGCAGTCCTATCAAGACAGATGAGCAGCAGAGACTCCCCAGCAGAGCCATGTCTGTCTTCAGGTTGACCAGCAGCAAATTACGTTTTTAAACACACACCCAAACAACAAAGAGTTATATGAAATAGATATTTGCAAAGCCAGGTAATTCTGGCAGTCTTTAAAGGGGTTGTCTCAATTCAGACCTCAAAGGGGTTTTGCCACAAGTGAGTTCCTTACCTCTTATCTGCTCAGGAGAGAAGATAAACAAAGCATGCTGAGTCACGGAGGAGAGGGAGGGGGGTGAGCAGAGAGCGAGGAAGCAGGGAGCGTCTGAAAAGTTTACTCAAATAATTACATTACAACCAGTGGATTCTCTATACAGCAGACAGCCTCATACACTGCACTTTTCTCTCCAACCCCTTGCAAGCTCCTTCATGTTCCCTGTCATCAGATAAGAAGTGCAAACACGCAAGCACGGCCAGATCAGCTCCTGTCAGTGTCCTGTTCGTGTCTAATGTAAACTGTCAGGAAACTAAGGGAGACTGAGCAATGCTATAGCTCTCAGAGTTTTCACTTTTTGTAATCACATATTTATAAAAGTGATTAAATACCCATTTTTGAGGATCCCACGTCAACATTACATCGTGGCAAAACCCCTTTAATTGCAAATACCTAGGACATGCCATCAATGTCAGGTAGGTGCACTACATACCTGGACAATGTACTCTATCTGGATAATGCACAGCCCTATATCTGGATGATGTATGACACTACATACCTGGACAATGTACTCTCTATCTGGATAATGCACAGCCCTATATCTGGATGATGTATGACACTACATACCTGGACAATGTACTCTCTATCTGGATAATGCACAGCCCTATATCTGGATGATGTATGACAATACTTCGGACAATGTACTCCTCGTATTGATAATGCACAGCCTATATTGGATGATATATGACACTACATACCTGGACAATGTACTCTCTATCTGGATAATGCACAGCCCTATATCTGGATGATGTATGACACTACATACCTTACCTCTTAGCTGTACTCAGAACTACCATTAATTTCAATGGAAGGGTCCGGACCACCTTTACATTACTGACCAGCACCTACCTCAAGAACAAGTCCCGAAATCTTTCCGTCCTAAGGTATCCGGGACTCTCCTAGTGAAATGAATGGGAGTTTCGGGTACCTCTAAACGGAGAGATGAGACCCGCATGTATCTGACATTGACGGCATATCCTAGTGAAATGCCTTCAAAGTCTGAAGTGAGACGACCCCTTTAATTCCAGCTGTACTATGGTCTGGGGCTGCATTAACAACTATGTAGCCTTCTGAGCTGTAATCCCTCTATTGGTTTCATTATTTCCACAGAGCTTGAGTTGTATTCTGGGAAGTGAAGTCTTTACACAAATATACAGTAATATTATCTACTAAAAAATGAACTGCATGATAGGAGCTCAGCTAAACTGTTGGGGATGTTCCAATGACAACTACCTAGGCTGATTCTTGCATTCACAATTTTCTTTCTGGTTACACCAATGTATTTGGTATAGCAAACTCAGCCTCATTCACTTGAATACTGCAATACCAGATACAGCCTGTGGGTGAGGCCGTAAACGATCTCGGCAGAGTGTATAGTGTCGAAGGGTGGAGTGGTGTTCCATAGCCACCCGCAAGATCGTCATGGTTATACTGAGCAATACTGTTTGTCTTCTAAAAATCTAGATCAACTGGCAAAGTCTGGACACACTAGTATTTGATAGCTAATCTTGTATAATGCATACGAATAAAATCTCACACCAGTGTTTTTGCGACATCCAAACAACTATCTACATGAACAAAAAAAAATAAACCTCTCTTCACAGAAACCTCTCACTAACAAAGCGGCGCACATACAACGCTGCATATTCAGTGGCGCGAGCTAGAGTACAAACACTGCTCGTGTCACCAGTCTACAGTTCACAATCTTCAAAATCTGACAAACTATTCTCATTGTGTCTGGCGGGCTCCGCAATACGAAACACAACCACAATTCAGTAAGACCACGGAGCACAGACACATGAGCGACATCTTCTACTCATTCACAAACATTCTCTCAATATGGTGCACAAGATGGATGACCGACTAGTCTCAGGAATCCTCACCGGCGGAGACATAACAGTTCACAAAATACAGTAAAAAGACAGCACAACACAGAAGCTGACACATTGGCTGACATGCTGCGGTGTGAGCTGCGAGGCTCTCATACTCACGGCCAAACTCAGAAACTTAGAGTTGAGCTAGACCAAGATCCCAATTCTAGTACTATGGAGAAGTTTTAGACCATCAGAATCACACGCGGGATAGATTCACAAATACAGCACAAACATCAGTCACAGCAACACGAGAGTCTGATATGGACAGAGATCTCTACAGGCGCGGGATGCTGACTTGGCTATCCCAGTCCAATTATCATGCACGTGCGCGAGCTAACTCTTGTTTCGATTCCATATATCAATTCCTGGTGGAAACTAACACACATTCTGTCGAGTGCGCTCTGTGATTGGCTAAGTAAAAAAGAGGCGCCGTATTTGGAACCAATGGGAGAGCGAGCGACAGCTCCTACACATGGTTTTCTCTACACAAATCTGGCATCCATCCACAAAATAACAACATCTGTACATGGCCGAAATCAAAATTATAAAGACTACAGAGTCTTGTCCGACGATGTGTGACTAATAAACGCGACGATAGCCACTAAACACATAGAGCGGGAACTACACACAAAACAAGCTTCTCTTTCTTGATCTCTTCTAATAATTTTTCATGAGAGTTTCGATTCCCAGACACCCACAATATAGGAGCACATTATTAGCCATTTATACTCATACACACATCGGAGCACACCACGACTGCTGTTACGTCCTTACTATATTACAATTTTATTTTCTGAGCCAGCTGTACACATGTTTTCTTCACTTTCAGTTCTATGTAGAGCCGAACAGAATCTAACACTCATATAGGTGAGGCGTCACTCGCGTCAATCCTCCAGATTGGTCACACAAAATATCACTCGGCGCCTGCTTGTTAAACTTAGCCAATCACAGAGCGCGGCTCGAATTTCTTTATCCATCCCAACTCTATAGAAACAGCGCTCGCCAGCCACAACATTACTGTGGAGCTCTAGCTGGACACTGAGTCCCCCGCGCTGCTGCTGCTCAACTCCAACATCCGACTCCGATTCGTGCTATTCCTATTTTTCTCACTGTAATCTAGTGAACTGTTCATCCCGCCTTTTAGCTCAACTAATTGCTATTGAGACCCATTATTTCTTCTCGTCCAATAAGACCAACATAGCACAAGCAAACACGTTGTCGCCACACCTATTACATCTTGACTTGCGTCAGTTACTCTTAGCCTCCATATGTCCATAACGACAATTAGGACCATAATGCTATCTGCGTCTTCTCTGATGTGCCACATCATTGTCACTGTTCTTATTATGCCGATCCGAATCAGACATAATACAGGGCTTAAGACACACTCTATTAGCACACAATTACTGTATTTCACACAGAGGACAATATCTCTACATCAATTGCGCACTATATCTCACCCTATAGTAGCTGCCGGGAGACGTCGTGCGACAAACGCGTTGCCTTGCTGGTGAAAAACTTATAGACTATGCTTATTGCGATATGATTCAAAGAAGGTGTTCTACTATCTATTTACTTCTGCTACGATCATTTCTCACACTTAATAAAAATGATTCTTTGATTCATACTTCAATGCCGCACGGCGTGCGCTCACGAGGCGCCGGAGAATTTCAGAGCAGACCACCACACACATGCCTAGACACTATACATGGGGACAAGCAAGTAGCTCGGTCTACTCAGATTGGCTTGAGAGGAAGTAAGGACGAGCACACACAATCAGTGCTCCGATCCAATAGCTCTGTTTTCTGACTCTTTTTAACTGTATATTTTTGGACAGCTGTCCTACTTGGATTGTTGGAGATTGGTCCAAACTATTCTTCCATAGGCATCATAGATATGGGACTTTGCTCTTTCGCTCCTATTTGCATTCGTTAATACTTCCTTATACATACGATAGTTGAACTGGGCGCACGTCGACCCTTCTTTACCTGTAAGTCTGCACCAATACCTTTACACTGCCTACGGATAACTCTTATATACTACAAGGCGCACTTTGTCGAGCTCCTTCATTGATCTGTATTGGCTTGGCTTTCTGCCAGACCAATTGAGTCTAACTTATACTTAACATCAACAAATCTGAATCCAACTGTACATTTTTCCGGCAATACTTCATGCCGGCAGAAACCGACACGCTGCGCAAGTGTCCTAGATTCTTGTCAGCAGCTCTCCCATCTCTCAACCATGAGACTATAATGGGAATAGAAGTCTATGCTCTGCCTGCTTCACACCATATGGCTGGGATAGACCAGTCTACTACCCGCTACGTTTAGCCGTAGCAGAACGCTCAAGATCTCATTAGGAGCTCTTTCTCTCTCGTTCACTACACTTTCACTTCACTTTTGCAAAAGTTTCACACACACCGCCGTGGCAACATACACAAATCAGGTCTACAAACTTCTCCATACTACTATGAATGGTTCTCTGAGTCGCTCAGCATTCTTAGATTGAGACCCACAAATCTAATTCTCCATAGGCTAGACACTGGGTCGTCTATGTATCGATCCACCTATTCTTTTCTATGATCTTGTATCATGCAGGCCAGCAAAGTCCACCGGCTAAGCTGTAACCAATCAGCAACTCTTACATTCAACCACTTCATACTTACTTTACGAACTATACACGCAGTGGACTTATACACTGATTGGAGTCTCACATGGACTTCACACCCCTTAACAGGATTTTTAATTGGTTCACATGTCGCTCATAATCACACTGGATCAGTACACACATCTACATGACACCATTCAGTATACGAGTTTCTGTAGTCTTAGGATGTCTCTCTCTGTTGTCTTACACAGGAATTGTCTCTACAATTTTACTCAGTACTCTCTACTATAGATCTCTCTAGGCGTGATTGACTCTGGAGGGTTAGTGTGATATTTGTGTGGTTTGTCTTGTTTTCACATGCGGATTGACACATTGATACACTGATGATCTTCACGGATGTTGGATGGGAGTCAGACTCTGTTTCATGTTTTATGTCTCGGTGTATTCGTGACAAAGGATTAAGTTTTTTAGAGCGTAATGTCATCAAAAGGAACGAGACTAGTTTGCACGATCACTGTATCTACAACGAGTATAATTGCGACAAGAAAATGAGCGGAATCAAAATAACTATGTTCAGGACTTTGGGAGTATCTCTTAGGAAGGTATTTCTTGTCTTTGTACTACGCGAGATGTTTTTATCGCATAGAGACGTAGTGACACAATATCAGGAGAAACGCGTTCGGAAGTGGGCAAGGAAGCTCGGGAGATTATTTGGCTCTATGTTAAGAAGAAGACACGTGAGAGAAATTTTAAACACATAGGACATCTAGAGACATGGTCAGTAATTGAGATGTATGAGTGTCTGTTGTTTGTGAGAGTGAAAAGGCATTTGGAAGTATGTTTTATGGAGATGTGTAAGAAGTGGCGAGGTGATTTAGTGTGGTTTGGGACAACAGAGGCCTAGAGGACTAGAGTTATATATATGTATTGGTTGGACAGCAATGACGATTGGCTGATATGGAGTGCGGTCACGTCGACTTCTGAATCATTGATATTAGAGATGGGTGGCGGACAAGTGGACAACTGTTGATGAATAGACGGGAATGTACTGTGGTAGGACTATGTCAACACAACAATTGGGTATTAATGAATAGTGTGTGATCATGGTGTAGGATTTGTGGAATAGGGGGGGAAGATAGTTTAGATGGCGTATGTAGGGGGACTGGTAATATGTAATGAGGTGATGATGTTTACACAATTTCTACACAGTACATTACAACATTGAGTATTAATCGATACATTAGTATGAGACATATGATTAGGTGATGTATGCACGTGGTGGATTTCTCAGAGAATATGGATACGATTATGGTACAATTGGGAGGTGGTTTGTACGGGTAACGGCATGGTTGGCACTTGGTATGGTGAACTATTATATACAAAGCATGTTAAGGGATCAAGTCTGGGTGATGGTTGATGGATGGGTTGTCACACACTATACTATAGTACACAGGAGGCGCTCTTCTATGAGATTGATCTACTTTGGTAATGCAGGAATTGAAGGTTTTCACTGTGTTGATTAGATTCTATTATTGTGTTTGGGAGATTATGGGATTGGTTGTGTGTAGATTTCTCACTTTGTGTTAATTTATTTATTGAGATTTTTTTTGGGGGTTACAATCATTGTTATAGGTGTGTTAGGAGAATTAGAAGAGGTAGGTAATACATGGGGAGTATAGATGTGGTATCAGTATAACAAGTTTTGGGTTAGGGTGAATGATGACACAGATGACTAGAAGAAATTATGTGGTCATTATACTGGTCTGACAACTATGATTAGTATAATATAAGTATTTGTAGTGTGTGGAAGTTTACTTCCTGTGATTTATGACATAGGAAATAATGGGGTTTAGATGATAATTATGATTGGAGGGGAAATTATGTGTGATGATGCGATGTAAGCATCGAGGTATTGTGGTGGGTCTATAATAGTACTTGAGTATGTGTTAAATGCGACATGGTATATGAGGAGAGATGAGATCTGTATACTGTAATAGAACGGAAGGAGTGTGAGTAGGTGATCAGGATGGATGAGAAACGGGAGGTGACAGAGGGATAAATAAATGTCGGGTTATCAATCATGACTGTAGCAGGATATAATATAAACACAAGAGCTTAGAGCAACATGACACGATATGTGTAAGCATTAATAGAGATAATACATATCGTACAGTGTTTACGACAGACATGGATGCAGTATTGGTGTAGTATTGTGGGTGACATTGATTTAATGGTGGGAGGTGGGAAGGTTCATGGAAATAGGATAGGGTTAGTCTACATAGAGGAGATGGGGTGTGCTTGTATGACACAAACGGTACATGCATGAATGAGTTGGTTCTGTATTCACTATAGAATAGTTAACATTATCTAGGAAGTTCTCTTATTGAGATATGAGGAGGATGGCGAGCTGAGTGTGGTAATATCAAAGGCACTGTCTGAGGATCAACATATGAACAATAGGGGGTGTGTATGACTAAGTCACAGATGGGAGTGATGTGTCAGAAGCGGCAAACAGAAGATGAAGCATACTTTTTATTATGAGAGTTATTATTGTATATTTCACATTATGACAAGTAAGGTTTTTTTGATCAGTGTGCGGTGTTGTACTTGAGTTCTCATAATATCTTGGATAGGGTTGAAATATATAGATTATAGCGACTGTCTATCTGCGGCAACTCTCTCTCCATTATAACAGAAGTCAAAAGTAAATCTATTGGGTAGGAGTTTATAATGACGAGTTCACTGGGGATTATATTTATTGTGGTGTAGTTGGTAAAGTGTAGTCTGCACTATAGTATGTTAGGTTTTCTTGAGTCACAACTCGGGGATCTGGCTGGATGACAAGTATATTCTCTTTATGTTATTAGGTGGTGTAAGGTGAGTAGTTGTAGTTACTCACAGGGGTCATTTTGAGATTCTGATGTCTGATGGGATGACTGATGTACAAGAACGGGAGGGTTATTGGAGTATGGAAGTATTGTCTATGGGACACAATTTTTTAAATTAAACATAGCGTTGAGATAGACAGTAACAATGTTTACTTAGTTCAATAGATCTTACAGACCAATGTATGTCTAGGGAGATAGTGTTGGTTTTTATTATGGTGAGTAGGAAGTGACATTTGTGTCTGTAGTTTAGGGTGGTGGATGAGTGAGTGGAACACAATCACAAGACAAAACGAATATAAGGTTGTAGTTGATGTTGTCAGAGACGCAGTGGCAGTGGGTAGTTTTTCTGTGTATATATGGTTGAGGAGAGTATTAGTAAGGATGTTTTTGTAGACGGACAGAGTGAGGTGTGATGTGAGACACATGTATACGATACGATGGACAATGATTGTGAGAGGAAGAGATAACTGAAGATCACAGTATACACAGTCACAGTACAGATAACCTATAAACATGAAAAAGGTATTATATAGGTGGTACTGGCGTGGGGAGTTGAGGAGTCTGGTGGAGGTATTAAAGGTTGAGTAAAGCATGATTTGTATTGGTTGTGGGTTACTGATAGTGGTAGAGTGTATGGGTACATGTGTGATATCAGTAGTGCTGTGAGTCAGAGGGATGGTATATTTCTGTTATGTATGCAGGATTAAGTGTGTGGGATTAGTGGGCTAGGGGACACATAGTAACAACAGTCATGGAATTGGGTGATGGGGTGTGTGAGTGGGTAGATCTATCTGGTTGGTGGAGGAAGTGAGAGAGTAGAGTCGGATAGGATTCATGAACACACTTGAAGGAGACAAATTATGATGTGACGTCAGGAGGTAGGGGTTCTGGGCAGTTGGGATAACACTAGGTGAGGATGATTGGGGATTGGAGATAGAGATTGTATGGTGGGGAGTATAGTGTCTGGTCCTAGCGGAGTGACAAAGGGATTAGTGGTGATGGTGTAGGGAGTGTTAGCACTGATGGTGAATTAGTAGGTGTAGGGTTTTGATGATCTGACTGGACTCCTCTTTGTATATATTGTGAGGTTCTAACAGCACATGTGCTGAAGTAGCGGGGGGTGTGCAGGATTACACACACAGCAAACACATATATATATCTATGTGGGTTTGGGCTATGGGATCTGATTGAGTTTTTATCTCTAGGATGAGGGGGGGGGAGGGGGTTGGGGGACATATTTGGTGGGGTGAGATTTGAGAATAGAGTGACGATTCTGTTGATCTGTCTAGGTGGAACATCCTCTACAGATGGTGACACTTTATAAGTTGGGATATTAGTTGTACAAAGGTGTGGTCTGTGGGGACATGTGCGGTGAGATGTAGGGAGGAGTGAGGGTGGATGGTGAGGAGTATTGAGGTAGTTACAATCTCTATCTCTAGTCTAGCAATGATGGTGGGGTCTACTGGTGAGTGTATGGTAGATGGAGCTCTAACAGTGGAGAGGAAGAGACCAGGATTTAGAGGACAGGTGGTAGTGGGGAGGGAAGCCATTTGTGATAGTGGGGGGAGAGTGCAGTTATGACGAACAGTAATGGAACAGTTGATATAGTCGACGTATAACTGTTTTTTGACATGGGGGTGGTGTTCTTAGGTGATGTGCATAACACTTAGTGAGTATTTGTGGTGGCGTAGATGTTTGTAACAGTTGTGGGGACGTGAGGTGAGAGACGTTCTGGAGTTCTCTGTAAGTTGAGAGAGCTTCTTGTGTCTACACAAGGGGGTGTATATAAGGGGAGTGATTAGGGATTAAACAGATCTTATCAGTTCATGGTTATTTGAGAGATCATCTTGTATTAAAGTTTTGTCAGAAGAGGTGTGTGGTGTGTGGAGGAATTGGGATGGAAGATTGTTAATGGTAGGAAGACGCGATCAGATTGAAGAGGTGCGATGGACAGATAAGATGGGTGAGAGTAAAAATGGTGGGGGTGAAATGTGATTACAACGACAGGGTGACTACACGCCGAGGGGGATTTGGGTAGAGGGGGGAGACTGAATTGGGGGGGGGGGGGTAGGGGGGGGAGGGAGGGAGGGTAGGGGGGGTGGGGGGGTGGGTATAATGGGGTTTAGAGTATTTGGAGTGAGGGGGGGGAGTGGGTAGGGGGGGGGAGGTGGTGGGGGAATGAGAGGAGGGAAGGGGAAGGATAAAGTGACAAATGTGGACAGGAGGAGGACGTAAGGATTATAGAGGTGAGACAGGGGCACGGGAGAGGGGGGGAGAAAAGTGGAGGGGGACACCAGAGTGAGATGGACAGTTAGGGGAGTAGGGACACACAGGGTGGAGATAGAAAGAGAGAGGTAGATATGGAGTGTGGTTAGTTATGTGTTCACTGGGTATAATGGTATGCAGTGGGGGGATTGGGAGGGGGGGGGTGGTGGTGTGGTGTGTGGGGGAGGAGGTGGGTAGCAGTGGTAGATCTTGTGGAGGAGAGGTAGGGGAACTGAATAAGGAAAGAAGTCGGGTGAGTGGCAGATGTTTTCATGGAAAGATGAAGGAAGAGAAACTATTGTTATGTCTTGGGTGTAAAGGGGGTGAGTAGGGAAGGGGGGGAGGTAAGAGAAGTAGGTGGGGGAGGTAGAGGTAAGAGGAGAAGGGAAAAACTTAAGGGAAGGAAGTAACAGGTAGTATAAGTAGTAGAGATATGTGTAGGGTTACAAGATGAAGAAGAGAGATGAGGCAAGAGGCAAGATGTGAACATCTAAATTGATTTAGGGGGGGTCTCTTGACTGAGGACACAGGATTGTGTGTGGATGTAGTAAGTGTGGTCTTCACAGGACACAGGAGGAGCAGGGATGAGATCTGGTGATTGTGAATGACAGAGGCGGGGGTAGACAGGAGAGCATGAGGTTAGTACTACTAAGGGTAGAAGACAGGTATGATCTGATTGAAGAGCAGACAAATGCGAGGGATATATGGAGATAGTCAGATGTAAGAGAAGAGGGAGTGGGGGGAGAGCGGATAGACACATTACATTGATAGACGCATTCTGGGGTGTAGGGCAGGTACATCTTAAGTGTATGTATCTTACTTTTAAAGTGTAAATAGTGGAGAGGGGTTCTCTGCGGAGGTTTCTGGATGAACACGTGGGTGGGTGTCGACAGGTCTGAAGGCGGTGCGAGTTATGTGGGGTGGAGACATTAGCATATTTATACACACTGTGAGCGATCGACAATTTAATTACAGGTGCCTATTATTGCGACTTTAACAGGGTTCAACACTCTATATGAGTGTAATTTGTGTGTAGAATGTGTGGGTATGGTAGTACACTAGTATAGGTGCATACAATAAAAGTCTGCATGGGACATGTTTATTAAGAAGGGACACGAGGGCACTTCTGTTGGACATACACTGAGAAGCGTTGGTGACAACTCTATTGGTGTCTTATATTGTACTAGCAGAAGGGTGGTTTAGCGAGTGTGTATATTTTGACAGACCTGGAGGGCAACTGCTGAAAAAAAGATGGATTTACAGCCAGAGCTAGATGATAGGGCATGCTGGAAGGTCACTTGTGGAGAGTAGTACGTACTTCAACAGGATAGAATTGAAGGCACAATTCTAGGAGGTTACACGGGTGTTGAGAGGGGATTCTTGGTGACGTGAAATAGGAATGTGTGAACAACCACTGTAGTTAATGTTACACGGTACTACTGGGAGTGGAGATGGAATGGTTGCGCATAAGGGTGTAGACGCTCATGGGGGGTGTATATTATGGTGTGCGTGGTACACTTCATTGACTAACACTGTTTATTTTATGAGGTGGAGGGACAGTACTGTAGTGTACGACCTTATTGAGTAAGACACTGGGATAGTAATGGGTGGTGTTGTGATATGTGGTGTAGGGATGGAATGTTGTGAAAATTGTATGGGGGTGTGGTCACAGTATTTGGTGAAGGGTATAAATAGTGGAGATTGGAGGTAGTGTTGGAGGGACAGAACTGGGTTGGGACGTTTTTGGATGCTATTTGTTAAATTTTTTTTATTGTGTACTATTATTCTGTTGCACTATGACACGTACTAATGTAGTGTCACACAATCAACGTGACAGTGGTTGGATACAATATATACATGAGTATAGGAAGTGACGCAGTTGATGGGGGGGGTGTTGATGAGAGGGGAGTGCACTAGGGGGAGAGGGATATTTACATCTCTCAGTGGGTTGCAGCGGACTGGTATGAATAAATTTCAATCATTATGTATCTCCTCTTTGAGTATTGTGGGGAACCACCACATGATCATTTTGTGTGCCCTATGGACAGTGAGGATACAGATGCAGAATTCTTTTGTATGGTGCAACACAATATACAGACGATGTGTGAATGGAAGCTTAGGGTATAAGCAATGGTTCTATACAACAGTGAGTGTTGCCGAAGACGGGTCTGACTTGGGTAGTAGTAGGTCATGTAATGATGGGCATAGTACTCGTACATTGTGCGGAGGCTAGGGGATGGGGTAGAAGGTGGACTGAAAACTGAGAACATACGATGTGAGGAGTAGATGTTTGGATTGGTACTTATGAACATAGTCTCTATTATACTTATATTTATTGGGAGTGTAGGTTGAGTTTGTCGCGATGGGAAGAGAGGGTTAATGAGTAGGGTACACTATACACGTAGTATTTATTGGAATGGAGTAGATAGATTTAACACAATTTAAGGGGTGTTTTGCACACACAAATTATTATGGGGGGGTCGCGAATTATGAGATTAGGAAGAGTATGATGATAATAATTTGGAGGGAGTAGTTTATGGTGGCATAGAGCACTGTGCTTATATGTCGGTGTAGATAGGTTGAGGACATTTACAGAGAGAGTATTTGGAGGTATGAGTGTAGTTTCTTCACACCAGACTTAGGTGGTTCTTCACATGTGATCTGATATCACGTATATAATGATAACTGGATGTAATAACATGGATGGAAGTATTCTTTTTAGTTTATTTTTGTTTTGTGACGTATTATGTTTATATGTGTATGGTTATTTATGGAGAGTTGATACGTTTAAATTATATTGTTACTAGACTTCAGTGATCAAGAGATGAAATCACTAAAGTAGCGGATAGCAAATGTATAAATTGTGTTGTGTGATGATGTGCAGACAGGCTAAGATCGCATGTGTATGTTACGTAGGTCGCAGGGTGAAACATTAGACACAGGTATAGAAGACTATAGGGTATGTGTATACTGACTAAATATTATTGGTTGATAAATGGGGAGGGGATTAGGAGAGTCTTACGTAGGGTATTTATACGGTGACTGGCGATTTATCAATGAGGGATGGTATTAGTTAACAGTTATAGGGTTGGGTTGTAGAGATTAGTCACACACCACGTATGCAGTATTGTGTGGACCAGTCTGTTTATGTGTGAGGGAGAGATGTCATGGTGCACACACAGATCTTTAGGGATTAGATGTGTTATATGGTTAAATTGAAATGGTGTGTCATATTACTTACACATCTGTTAGTGAGAGGGAGATATGTGGTACACTTGGGATTAACACATAGTATTGTGTGCACATTTTGTCGGGTTCTCTAGGTGTGGGGTTTGATCAGTGAATAGTATAGTGCGAAGATCTATCATCAGTGAGGACATTTGTTGTGTTATGTGTGTGGAGGTTGTCAGAGCAGGGCATTCTGAAGTACAATTTGTTTGAAGTTAACAAGTTTCTTATACTCTAAGGATCAAGATAGAGATTAGAGAACATTTAAGTAAGATAAGTTCCATCAACTAGATGTGGACATCTCATGAGGAATTGTATGTGATGAATTATGTGTGAGCGACATTTGCTGGGATGAGACTGTTAGTGAGACACATATTATATCTAGTCAACGAGATCTAGCTATATTGGGTTGACTACATCACAATAATCATGTTGTATGTTATTGGTATATTACGTGTGACGTCATGATACTTACACACAAACATCTAGGTTCTTAGATGTAGGTGGCAACAGATAGCGGTTTAAGCTGCAGTTTATGATGATGGCAATTGCTTACAATTCATTCTAGATTGCTTTGTAACTATTTCTTTAAGTTTGCTGACTGTATTGTTTTGTAGAGTCTTATATTTTTGTCATATCAGTGTTTGAAACATATTGATTACATCATTCTTATACGGTGCGTACACGAAGAAATATACAACATCATATTGTGTTTAACACATATGCATATTCACAATTGATGGTAGACGTGTTAAAATATAATCATTATCTGGGGTGAATTTTTGATTTGAGACGAGTTGTATAGTGAGATGTATACAGATTCAAAATTGTCTAATATATTATTGAGTGGCATGGGAGAGGCAAAAGTGAGAGCGTGAGAATTTTACGGTTTATTAATTCGTTAGACACGTGATGGTTGGTTGATCTGGTGTTAACTGTTTTTGTGGTTGTGTTGTGTGTGTTTGTATGGTTTCAGGTTTTATTTTGTGGGTATGTTGTTATAGACACGGTATGGTCTATGTGTTAAGCAATATTGTGATTGTGTATTTTTTTATTGTCACAAGTGGATTTTGTGTGGGTCAATTTTTGTATGTGATTATTGGATCATCATTATGATTGAGAGGAGTGTGTTAAATAGTGGGGTGCGGTATACTTTTTAGTGGTGATATGTCATTATTTTTATACACACGAGACAATACAAATGACACATTTACAACATATGACAACACAATGAAGTCAGGGTGAGGCGCTGAAGTGTAATGCGAGTACAATGAACACATATTACAAAGGTTAGGATGACACAATGTTTAATTAGGTATATGGACACGTGTGAATAAGAGATGTTGATGTCGAGTATGACGACTACACTACACTTGATATCAATATCATAGAGTGGGACATATATAGATGGAGAACAGAATGTGAGTGTGGGATGTATGAGCGTGTGACTACTCACTAAGTTTTCACGAGCTGAGTCTATGGATCAATGTGGGGACATAGTGACAGTTGTATAATTAAGAGGGGGAGAGACAGAATTAGGATTGGGGAATTGGACACACTGGTGGATGTGTGCGACTAGATTCACACATTATGACATGGTGTTGGAACGGTACTCTGGGGAGTGTGGGATGTCAGTCACTCTGGACAAGCACATGGACACATATGAAACGATGAGTGTCAGTGCGTCTATGTGTGAGACAATAGGTACATTGACGGCAGAGATCGTGAGGCTCTTTTTTATCGGATAACATTATTATGATGATCGTTTTGTGTGGGAGTAGGGGATGGCGGTGTGCGTGGTATACTTAGTCACACAGTAGCACATCCTATATTGTTCACAAATGGGTCATGTTTGTGGGATGTTTATTGGGTGATGTATTGTGTGGGGATGGTAATATGGAATGTTTAGTGGAGGAGGTGGTATGGGGGAGTTATGTGTACTTCTTGTATGTGAGATGTATGGTGTGCGAATGATGTGTGTTGATTTGTAGTGTGCGAGATGGTAGTGATGCTGAGGGCACTGTGACTTGGATGGGACACTCGACTGTGGTGTGTGGTGATTGTACAGGGAGGACTGAGATGTTTTATGTGTGGATATGTAGATGTTAATGAGTAGGTATGTACTACTGGTACTGGGTGGTGGACAGGTACACACATTAGTATGGGAACACATGGGTGTAGCAGGTTAGTGGAGACAGGTGAGGGATGGGGGAGTATGGGGTAGGGGGGACGTAATGATGTGGAGTAGAGAGGGGGTGACGGGGATTATTGAGGTTGGGGATGGAATATTATGGGAGATTAGTGGGGGTTAGGGAAAAAAGTAATGGTGATGAGATGTATATGTGAGGAAAGAGGATTAGTGAGTGTGTGGGAGTAGTGGTCAACGGATGTGTGGACAAGGAGGTGGGGGGGTGGGGTGATGAGATGTGGTGGGGTAGGGGATAGTGTTGTAAGTAAGGTGATCATCTGTGGTTAGGGTATATGGTGAGTCGGATGTACTCAGAGGATCTGTATATTGTAAATAGTGGGGTCTAGGGTTTATGAGGTATGTTATAGACTAAGTTGTTTTGATCAGATACGGTATGTTCGATTATGGATGTTTTAGAGGGTGACATAGTTTGTAGATGGGTTGCAGTAACAGATACATTAGTGCACGTGAATGTTCTTTGAGTAAGGACAGGTTATGTGTGGACGTGTATGCATGTCGATGGAGGATTTGAATGAAGTTAGTTTGTGGACTTTCTGGTCACATTCATGGGGGTAGATTTGGAGTGGAAAGTGTACTATTTTGACATCATATTTGCACACACATAGTGCATTATGGGTACACACTGAGGTGTTTACACACAATTGGTTTTCTAGGCGGCCTGTGGATAGGGGCACTGATTGTCATTAGAGGGGCTCACAGTGCTGATACACACCTAGTATGTGGGTGCGCACACACACTGGGCAAGGAATGAGATACCTGAGTGGGCATACATGTGGACATACTGGTGTGGGGAGGGTGGTTAAGAGTATGATGAATGTGTGATACATGGGAGGGTATGGGAGTGTGAGAGTACGCAGGTGATTATCATGTGTGCATAGTGTCTATCTGTGTGTGGTGAATGGGTGGTGGATGGTGATGTATGATGAAGTCACTGTTTTGGGACAGAGGAATGGATATATGAATGTCACTGGTGTGTGGTCACATTGGGTGGAAAGGTGACGGTGGGTACATTACATGAGACAGATAGTGTTAGATTAGGGATGGGATTGTGAATGTGTGTATGTGTTATGTGGAACACAGGAGCTGGTGGGATGGCGTGGATGAGTTATGTATGATCACTGTTGTTATGAGGATGGGATGGTGACATCAGTGTTCAGTGTATGAGTGAGCTACGTCACTTGGGATGGTGGTTGTGGGACGATGCACACACCTGACATATAGTACACATATTGTCTGAGGTAGGGAGGTGACATGACATTAACAACAGTGGTATGGATGTAGTCGTATTTTGGGTGGAACACGTGTTAGGGGGTGATTATGCAACACACACATGGATCGATCACAGATGTCTGAGAGAGTGACAAGCAGAGGGGACAGTGTTGCAAGTGTGGAGGTATGTGATCGTGGGTGGGAGCATGGTTGCAGTGAGGTGGTGATATACTCTTAGTACATGATTAAACTGTGTTATATAGAGGGTATGTTACACATTGTCTACATAGGATTGTTATTGCACGTAATGGTAGTGGGTTTGGGGATGTCACGAGGATAGCAACGTTTTATTTAGGAACATAGGAGATAGAGTCAGAGGACAAAGATCAGTTGTGTTTATATTGTGAGGTGCACAATGGGTAGGGGGTGGGCAGAGTTACTGCTTCCACAGTCTGTCTATGGGATATGGGCAAGAAGGTTGTAGATGTTTGTGTGTGGGAATTTTTGCGTCATCTGGGTTTGGTGTTATAAGTATGGCATTGTATTATGAATGGTGATTAGTGGGGAATGGGAGAGTGGTGAACTCTCTATGAGATGTGTAGTCTCTTGTTTGTGTCATAGTGTGATTGGGTGTGGCGGGATTGTACAATGATTGGCAACATGTGTTTGTGCAATGAGTATATATGGTCTGACACGTGTGTAGAGGGTGACATATTGAGGTGAAATGGTTGGGTGGGGATGTATTATTAATTGTTGTGGGATGGGATGTTTAAAGTGAGTGTTATTTTGGAACTCACGTTGATTGAGTCACAGACAATTTATATTCACACATGATGTCTGTATCTGGGAATATGATGATGGGAGTAAATTGTTTGAGGTGGGTACATGTCGGACAGACATGTGTTTGGCAGACACGTAGGGAGTAGTCAATTAATAGAACATGTGTTTGGTGATGTAACGGGGATGGGTGTGATAGACATCACTGTGGTGTAGTTATTGGTAACCAGGTGGGTGGGGATGGGTGGATGTGAAATGATGATGTGATGTAGTTGCCATGGGGATTGTGGAACATGTTTGTGTGCAACTGAAGATCACGGCAGAAATTTATTTTTGTATTTAATGATACACACGTGGACATCTTATGACGGTCACATATAGCTTAGGCATGCTGTGGAATGTTAATCTGGGTTAGGGATTATATAATGGATAAGTGTAGCGTAAACACACAATATATGGTAGATGACACAGTCAAGTCTTGTGTGTGTAGTGGGGTGGGGACATGATAGTGTACAGGGTGTACATTACATAGATAAGGAGGTGGCATAGTGGTAATCTTCATACATGAGGGACATACATATGGTGTGATGTGTTGGTGTTGGACAATAGGTGGGATGATTCAATGTAGACAGAGTGCACTATGCAACAGTTAAGTGGGAATGTCACATAGATGATTACGAAGTGGTAGGGAGGGAATTGTGATTGTGACAGTGAGTGACCAGTTTGGTTTTAGTTGTTAATAATGAGTACTCACTATGCACTTGTTTGTCTACTGGTGTACAGTATAGATGATGGCGACTATGCATCTGATGCTTTGTGATGTTTAGGAGAAGGTGAAGTATAGACAATTTGTTAATGGTTATTGAATTTGTTGGATGGAGTGGAGGTATGTGGTAGTGTATGGGTATTGAAGAGTACTTTATATTTAACATAGGTAAGCACACAAGAAAGATAGTTCTCAGACGTGTTAGATGGTGACATTTATTTGAGAATGGGAATACACGACTTGGTTGGGGGGGGATGAATTGGAAGAGGTACACTGCAATGGGTTGGATACAGTTGAGGACACAACTGACATATATCAGACATATTTGGTGGATTACTAGGTCATGAGCGTGTGAGGAAGTCTGAGGATGGAAAATTATGTATTGTTTTTGTTTTTTATATTAGTGGGAGGAAAAACTCTGCACACGGCGCGTGGTATACGGCGAATTAGTAGGAGTGGATTTTGTGCGGGGTTGTCTTAGAGGTAGTACACATGTGTAGATGACACATCATCGTCTTGGGGACACAATATCTGAATTTATGGGGGGAGGTGATGGATTTGGGTTGTAAGATGGGTGTAGTGGTGGGAGTATGGGTTTTGGGGGTGGAAGGAGGTTGGTTGCGAATTATGGTGTTGTGAAGATGGTTTGTGGATTCTGTTAGTGGTGATTAGCAGACTGCGTGTGTCTACACAGTGGACAAGATGTCACGACAGTCTGTAAGTCAGAAGTGATTAGTCAGGACATAGGCGACACTGGGGTTGAGTGTCCTTAGCAGGACTATTGTAGACACGACATAAGACGTATAGATTACAATGAAGTGTATCTTCGATGGACAGAGTACGAGGAGAGGAACATATACACTGTGTTGGAACGACGATTCAACAGGGGTCACTGTCTGACTGCGGTTCATGTTTTAGATTGTTTGTGGGTAGTGATCAAAGGTAGGTGGTTGGGAGCAACTATGAAGAAGGATAGATGAAGACTAAATTTCGTACAAAGTGGAAGGCGTGGACACTCATATTTGGGGATGAGGGGACACACGAGTGAAGGGTTTGTACAGTCAATATAGTTGTCACACAGTGGGTGGAGATCATCTGGTTGGTTGTGATACACTTTGATTGCACGTATAGGGGGGAGAATCGTATTAGTGTCAGTTAGAGGATAAGGATGTTTAGTGTCACGGTATTGTATTAGGCACATGAAAAGGGAGAGTGTATGGGATAAAGTTAGGGGTGTGGACGTACATCTAGAGTCTGGATGTTATTGACGTTATAGGGTGATTCTTGGTCTGGGGATTTTGTTTTTCTATCATGTGCGATTTGACGACACACAACACTTCACATTGTCAGGGGTGCACATTTTGGACAACAAAATAGGGGGGGGATATAGGGGGTGTGAGTTTGACAGTGTACTAAGGTAGTGTGAGACAAGGGGGTGGGTCACATGCGAGGGGACTCATGGGGGTTTCGAGTCTACATCTGGGAATATATACACTTAGTCAAGAACAGGAGAGACAGGGGGAGATATGGCACAGAGTATATAGAAAAGTACTATGATTTAAAATACGGAGGTATGGAGGAGCAGACAACCGCGGGACCAGACAGGTACGAACACACAGAGTAAGTTTGTAGGAGTTAGCGAGAGTAGTATGCACATGTTGTATATGATTGTTTACACTATGTTTAAGATTGGTGGGGAGGGGGAACACATGTGTCTATTCAGCATTGATATATTTTTAAATGGGGGGCGCGGAAGGATGGGTGGGGTACAAGTGGTAAACACACTGCGGACGAAGGGGACAGGCGAGTATTTTACAGAGTTAGACAATAATATATACTCTATCTATCTCTACTCTCTCTCATATCATTGTATTTTTCTATGTAGGGACTATATATATCTCATCTCTCTCAGGGATTGGAAGGGTTGGGATGAAGGATGGACTCCTCTCTGGTGTGATTGTATTTATTTTATATATATAAAAAGGAGGTGATATATGTTGAGGTTGGTGATGTGGATGGTGGTTTATATCTTGGAGTTATCTATAGATTTTATAAAGGTTCTATAGAGTTTGAGTGCGTGTGAGAGCGCAGTGCGTGAGAGTGAGTGGGGGTTAAATGAGTGGGGAGGTAAGGAGGGTATTTAGCGCGTGCGTGAGAGTGTGAGAAGTGAGAGCGAAGCGTTGTGGGGTTGGGGGGGGATCTATCTATATATCTATATATCCTGTGGGGTGGTGATGTTGGGGAAGACAATACATCAAATTAAGATGGAATGAAACTGGAACACAATGAATGGACTATTCTACTATGGGGTAGTGGGACTCCAGTTGGCAACAGATGAAGATTAATTAGGTGATTCTGGGTTTTTTTATTGTTAGATTGTGTGAGAGGAGTGAGTTACACACAATATTGTTTATGCACTTACAAAGATCTGACATTTTAAGTGGGGGTTGAGAGAGGGAAACGTGGTTATAGGATGCGATATCGTTTGGAGATGAAGTGAAACGGTAGTTGTTAAGTGTGGGACATATAAGGTTTAGGTGGAGGGATAGTGGGATAGGTTATTGAGTGTATGTTTTTGGGGATGGGTTATAGGAGGGTGTTGGTGGATAGTTTTGGGAAGAATGGTAATTGGGGGATAATAGGGGGGTTTGGAGGGATGTGTGTGATTTTGGTGGGGAATGGGGAGAGGGGGGTAATTATGATAATAAAGATAAATATGGAGGACATAAGGGGTGATGAGAGAGGACGCACAGTGGTGACTTGCATTTGGTGGAATGCTGGGATTGACACTTTCTGACGAGTGCTACTGTAGAGAAGGTGGTGCTGTTCTTATGTTCAGTCTTTGGAGTGGGTATAGGACACTGTTCTTATGAAGTTGGACAGGGGGTGATGGTGTATGTCATGATGAATTTCATCTGGGCAGTTTCTTGTGGAGAACATGGACTGAGTAATGACTGGATGACACTCATTGGTTGACTGTGGGTGAGTGATGGGTGTTCTACTGGTTATTGGGGGGTATGTTCTTTGTATTGATAGACACACACAATGTTGTAGATTCTGATTGGAGAGCAGGTGGTAGTTTTATGATTCACAGTAGTGTGCAGGTACGGTACATGTCGCTGTTGGTGAGCTAACACACTGTTATGTAGAGGATGTGAATGGACAAATGTCTACTCTCTTTCAGTAGTGATCTAGTACGTTGCGTTTGGGTGGGGGGCTAAATATTCTCTATGACACGGTGTTAACAGTGAGGGGTGATTGGATGTATGGGGACTACTAATGTGGTGTGTGGAGAGAGGAGTTCAGGACATGTTTATGGAGGGGAGATGAGAGAAGGGGTTGTGAGGGTAAAGTTTAGAATTGGATGGGATATTGTGGTGTACATAAAGCGGTGTGAGAGCACAGACTCTGGAAGTTTGTGATGGAGGGTAGTGTGAGGTGGGTAGGGGGTGAGGTAGTGTTGGGGGGAGGGGGATGGTTAGTAACATGGGGGTAACATGTAAACAGGAGATGTGGTCATTTGGCGTCTTAGGTGTTGTACACGTCAGTATGATTATAGTGGGATTGGGAGTGGGTAAGGACACACGTAAGTAAGGTGATGTGTGGTGGGTACATTTTTGGGAACATTATGTGGAGTGTGTTGGTGATTGGAGAGTCTGGGTGGGGTTGGAATAGTGGTTCTTGGGTTGTAGTGTGGGGAACGGGGTTAAACAGAATGTTTGAGAGGGGAGGATCTTGACACATCCAGGTGTTATTGTGTCGGGGTTGTGGAGTATTCACACATAATGGTTTTTAGAGACTCTACTTAGATCGCATTGATGTAGGGTATTATGTGAAACAAACGGTGGAGGTCAAGATTAATGGTGTTATTTTGGTTATATGTTACTGGCGGATATGTGTCATGGTGACGGGTTGTGTCGTGAATCTGGAGAGGGAGGGTGGTTCGATCAGGATGATCACATTGAGATGTGTCTATGGGTTCATTCACATTGTTGGGAGGGATTGGGGGGTTGTATGTGTTTTGATGGATGGGGGTTTGGTGGACAGGTATGATAGTGGACTAGTAGTGTATTACTACAATCTGGTGTGTAGACTCATGGTCTTGAACTGTGACATCGACTTGTTAGGGTGACAACATGTATTAGAATGGAAGTAGTGAGGTGGACACAGAGCAGATAGGATGATACATCGAAGAACAACAAAGAGGTCTATGACACAGGGGTTAGACAACAAGAGACACAGTCAGGTCTACGTATAGTCACACTATGAGACAAGGTACGGTGTTGGTATGGGTTAGGGTTATACATAGGTGGGGGAATATAGAGAGCGAACCGGGCACGCAGGTATAGAATATTTCAGAGTGAGGTGCGAGAAAGATAGGATCTTGTGTATAACCACTCTAGATAGTCATGTGTGTCTCTCTGATATAGCATGGGAGTCATTGTTAGTTAGGTGTTATGTGTATAGAGGGTGGGGCGTGTGGGAGGTTAGATGTGGGAGGTTTATATTACGGGTTAGGTAAACATGGAGTATACGAGTAAATATTGTATTCTTATAGGGGGTGACAGATATGTCGGTATGACGGTTGACGAGCGGTATGAGACACATACGTGTGGTCACGGTTAGGTGTGGGTACAGGCGAACGTTCGTGAGGGTGAGACACTGACACATGAGGGGGTGTGTAGGTCATGTAATAAGACTTAGCAGAAGGGGGGGAGGGGGGGACATGGGAGGGGTGGAAGGTACAACGGTGGTGGGAGACATGGATGGGGTAGAGCGTGGGACAGGAAATGAATTTCTAGTGTGCGGCGGGAAACAGCAAGATACACTTACGGTAACATATTGTGTAGGGATCAGGGTGTGTAACATATGTAATGACTTGGACGGTGCGTTACAGTAGTGGATGCACTGTGAGGGGGATTTGTGATGTGGGTTGTTGAGAGAACAACATTTTAAGACACAGAGAATCTTAGTGTGAGGGTTTTGTGTGGTGATTACGTACACATTATATTACGAAGTTCTAGGATCAGACGGGATGTTGATCTGGGAAACACATGGATTTCTACACAGGGAAGAGACTCGTGAGATCTGGAGATATGATGTCTCTATGACAGAGGGGGGGGGGTGTAGGGATCAAGATCATGTCATGTATGTAGGGGAGGCTGTGACACAAACTCGTGGAGCACGCATAGACACAGCGAGTGAGCACGTCGCTATATAGGGAACATGAGAATAGGTTTAATGGGTAGGTGCGATCATCGTGTGTAGGAGGTTTCAAGACTACTTCAAGTGATCAGGGTAGCTGGGCACGGACGTAAGTAGACTGGACACATATTGCTTGTATGTTGGTAGAATGATTATTCAGTTGAGAGTCAAAATGGACTCTCTGAATACGTGGAGACAGGAGTGACAGATCATAGGCTATAGTAATGTAATGAGATCGTTAGGGTATGGGTACACATAACTCTTGCTGTAAAGTAACGGAGGTGATATGTGTTATGGAGGTGCGAGGTGAGGTAGGTGGGTGGTTGGTGTATGGTGCTGTGATGTTTCACACATAATTGGTATTGGATATTTTGTTAGTAAGGATCAGTCTTTTGTTGAATCTTGAGATGTGGTTTTGGATGGGCAGTGCATGGGTTTCTGGTGGATGGGTGCACAGACTCACACGTCACACACATTATAAGATGATTGGGGAGGAGTGTGGGAAACACCGTATTCTCTAGGTGTAGGCAATGTACATAGGTTGTATGACACTCACAGTGACATAATTGCACAGGATACGAGTGTTGACATCTTGTAGGCAGGTAGTGGGTGTTATAGTCGGTGGATGGGTGAGTGGGTGGGGTACTCGATGTGATGATTGGATGTCTGATGGGAGACTGGAGGGCACGTTTCTTGGGTGTATTACACATTTGTCTCTTGGTATGGTATGTAAACACAGAGTGCATGTAGAGTGGTATGATGTCAAGAAAAGTATTGTAAGATGCATCTAGTGGGACTCTGAGATATCAATTAGCAAATGGGATTTATAAGGATTGCTATGTGGCGCGAGGTACTGGGATGTGAGGAGTTTGTTTTATGTGAGATTGTATAGATAACTGGACACATAGGAATCTAGGTCACGAATGAACAAATACGGACACTGTTGAAGGGGGTCACGGGGGACACATCTCATTAGTTTTAGGTAGCTCATGTGTGTTAGGATTTAGTAAGGTGTGTAGTCTCTTGGTGAGGAGAGCGCGTGATAAACAGGTCATGAGGGGGTTACATAGCGTAGAGGTGTGGTTAGACATGCGTGTTGGACACGACTGGGACACTTGTATAGGTATAGTTGAGTGAAACTCACATGAGCATAGGGGTGGTGAATCTCAGGATTAAAGTGCTAGAGGAGGGGATTTTACACACACACAATGTGGCTTTTAGTGATACACAACAGTAACGGAGGTAAAGATAAGAATTGGGATTGGGGTGAAGGGGCTGGGAACTCACAGCAGCTGTGTCAACGAAGAATGTGCTATAGGTAACCAATGTGTATATAGATATGGTAGTGTGTGTATTTGAGGCGCTGCGCAGTCACACAGCAATGGGTACAACAAGCACAGAGGTATTGTCACAGATGAGTTCAGAGCGTGACGTATAGTGAGCGCGTCATTGATTCAATTTGTGGAGCGCTGTTATGATGACAAACACAACACACAGGTTGTGTAGGGCACGGAGTGGAGCGTACAGTCTAATTGATGAGTTTATGTCTTCTTTAGTGCGGTATATATAGTAGTGAGGATCAAGTATAGGATTTCACTGGAGTGTGTTGTGTAAAAGAATGTTGTGAGTGATGTTATGGGCTAGTGTACAACACTATCTGCAATTGGGGAGTCTTGAAGTATCATTTGGGAGGTTTGTGTGTAGTAAAAGGGTTGTAATGAGGGTAGTGGGTAGATTGGATAACGACAGTCATTTATAGGCGTTGGTTGAACAGGCAACAGTGAAGGTGTGAAGAGTGTAGGGAGGTGGGTATGTGGGAAACTGTACACACAGGATACAACTCGGTGGGCGACTGGAGACAGATGTAGCTTATGGGTGGCTGTTGGATGCATCATACACTGATATGTATGGTTGTGTGTGAGTATTAGATTGGTTTACAAGGAACATACACTATGTCACAGTGTAGACAATGTCATTTTTACATGGGGGTTGTGTGGTAGGAACATTTGGTATACCACACACACACATGTGGAGGTGGAGGGGAGTGGGAACATATTGGTGGGTCAGGGAGGGCACACACTACGATTTACGCGGGGTGTGTTGGTGGATCGTGTGGAGGGGCTTGTAGTAGGTGAAGATTACATACAGGTCTAGACATCTTGTGATTTTCAACTGAAGTATATGAATGGGGATGTGCACTATGCATAGGTGATAAGTGCGTTGGTACACTCTGTTCTTATCGTTTTTCACGACATTTGGTTTGTGGGGTGCGTGGGTGAGAGTGATATGAAATGATTTTTTGGGGTATATGTGTAGGGTGTGTAAGGTTTGGTGTAGTGGTTTAGTTGGGTGTTTGGTTGGGGGGGTGAGTTGGATTATGGTATGTGGATGATGAGAGTCGGAATTCTCTTGGTATGGATGGGGGGTTATTATGGATCTGTAAAAGTGGAGAGGCGAGTGAAAGGTAATTTTTGATGAGGACGTGGTATTGGGATCACAAGTGAGGGCGAGGAGGAGGTAATGGATGTTGTTAGAGATGGATCTGGTGGAGAATGGTCACGTATGTTGGGTGATGTGCGTGTGTTGTTAGGTGTATAACATTTTTGGATAGTGTATGTGGAGATGATATATAATAATTTCAGGATAGATCAACTGAGAAGTGGGACTGGAGCTAGGGATGTAGTGATCACACACACGAGTATGAGTTGCGAACTCACGGCACATGACGGTGCGTGTGCTGTATAGGAATAAATACAAATATAGTGAAAATAGTCACATACACAGTAATCTCATGTGGTGGATGTGAGACACGCATCAGGTGTTGGAGCGGGAATACTGGTCACATTTTTTTGAGGGGATATAAACACTCCAGAGGGGTTGTAATGGCGTTTCTGCATTTTTGCAATTATCATGGCACGGCAGATGTGATGAGTGCAATAGTTATACATAATAGATTTAAAGTAGCTGATGTACACAAAGAATTATATATGTGTGATATGTTGGGGGCAGTGTGGGTGTGTGTGGGGGTGTTACATGAATGTACAATGGTAAAACCAGGAGTAGTCTTTGTATTAAAAATAGGGAAAGGTGACGATATAGGGGAGTGGTCATAGTCACACTTGGTATAGGTGTTAGATGATATTACATATTGGCACAGTAGTGTGACTGTGTTGATGTGGTGGGTGTCTGTGTATTTTTGAATGACAATGGGACACACAGGTGTAAAGATGGGGTGAGCGAAACTGCAGAGAGGATGGAGATACATTAAGGTGGTGTTGTGACGGGTGCGAGGGTAAGGAATGGTGAATATGTAAGACGAGTGACAAGGGTAGGGATTGTTGTTTTTTGGGATATGTTTTGTCACACACAGTGAGATTCGTTATGGTATGGTATGTGGTATGTGGGTGTCTGTGAGTTTGTATGATACTATGCGGGTGTGTGTGTGGAGTGGTCATGTGAATTGATGTGACAGTAGTACCTCAGTAGAGTGGAGGTGTGCGAGTAGGTGAACATGGGACACACACGTATGACGAATGGTCAGTAGAGTGCGGGTTAGCTATAAGAGAGGATAGACAAGGTGATGTGCACATAACTATTATTTTATAGGGGGACATGACACAAGTTGGGTTGTAAGTTGATATGATGGCACGTACTTACAGTGGTACGAGTGTGTGGGATTCACGCACGTATCACATGGTGTGGAGAGACAAGAGGATGATAATTGACAATTTATGGTATACTACAGTGCACAATGTTAGATCTACTGTTTTGGGTAAGATATGGTGTTATCCATCTAGTGTGAGATGATAGGAACTGTTGGACTGACATCAGAGTGTATGGAGCAAGGTGTGTCTGTGGCAGATGAAAGGATGTGTAACACTTTTGGTGTGAGACTTTTGGAAGGCATCAGAATATACATAATTGGGGAACAATCGGTGGAAGTATGGAGGGGGGATATTAGTCTAAGGAAGATGAAAAAGACGACAGACATAGTGGGACACTTAGGTATTGTGACTGTGAGAAAATTGATAGTGGGCATACTTGAAGGGATGACTTTGGGGGGGAGTGACTGAGCGTGAGGAGTGAGTGAAGGGGAGCGAGGCATGAGTAAGTATTTGGGGATGCGAGATGATGGAGTGTACGATATATGGGGATTTGAGGATGGTATGGTTTTTAATGTAGAAGGTTAAGGAGGGTTTATGTGTGTATAGGGTTTTCAGGGCAGAGTTGGGACACATGAGGTAAACGTGTACACGGTCAGTCTGGGAAGGGGACGTAGGTGGAGGAACATATTATATCTACAGAGGTGCTAAGGGCTGGTGAGGTGAGAGATGTTGGTTAAATGGTTACGTGTGTTTATGAGATTTAGTTTATGTTATTGAGTTTTTTTGGGGATTATTTAGAATTATTGTGAATGTCGAAATATACATGTATCTTACAATACATTGAGAATCTGATGAAAGGGAACAATGAGTTTGTGGAGATCATTTGTGGACACACGGTTCGTCTAATGATGTGTGGCACGGATAATGTAGAATGTGATATAGATGGAGTTTATAAAGATTTGTGTGATTTAGAAGTGAATTTTTTGTAGGTGGTTTTTAGTGGGGATAGTGTCACAGTGGGGGGATGATGAGGAAAGCAGTGTACAGTGATGAGGTTTAATTAATTTTTGTAGTTGAAAGAACAGGTGTTTGGTATTGTGAAGGGTATTCACAAAAAGAGATGGGTTTGTGAATAGTGGACATGGGGGGGGAGGTGTAGTGCACATCAATAAACAGTATAGTGTGTTTGATTATAGTACAGACTATGTGCGATGGACACAATATGGAATGAATGTGGAAATGTATGGTGTGTTAAGGGTGTACAGCGTGATTTTGGTTATGAAAAGGTGTATGTTGTCTGATTTGGTTTAACTTGACACTTGTGTTGAAGAGATGGACTATGGAGGAGGGGGATGTGGGGGGTGGGTGGGGTGGGGGTGGGAAGGATATGTATGATACACGTAGAATACTAGTGTTATAGGGACGATGGAGATTGTGTGTATGAGAGCATTGGGATGGGCAGTTGGAGAGTGAATTCAATACAAAGATGAGAGGACAAATGGTACGGAGGAGTTGTGTGACAGGTGTGTGAAGAGGGGTGGCACATAGATGGCACACAGATTTGTTAAACAGGATACAGATGATTGCGAGCGCGAGCGATTTTCGAGATCAGCGGCAGGTGTACTTGGTGGAGGTGATTGGTGTGCAGGATGACAGTCGTTGACAGTCAACGTGAGTATAGCACGGTTCACATTATATGCAGTTATGATGAGTGTTATAGCAGAGGTGTGAATGTTTAGTAATGTGATTTGGTTTTGTTTTTTTTGTTTGATGGGATAGGCGTCATATATATTTAGGTTTATCAAGAAATGGGGACTAACATTGTTGGATCAGTCAGACATGAGTTGTTATAGGACACAATAATGTGGAACATGGTTATAAGTATTAGGGAGTGTAGCTTGGAACTAATGCAAAGGTCATAGACGAGAATAGGATCATGTTTGTATATGATTATATTGAAGGGTTATTGGGTAGAGATTTTTATATGGTTTTGGCGTAGTGCGCCGTAGTAGACACAGCGTGGTGTAGCGTTCGGATAGGTCGACATGGCTCATGGTATTGGTGTACGAGCACACGTCAGATGGGTGGATAGTGTGATAGAGTGAACAAGCATACTATGGTTGACTAGATTGGTCGTTAAGAAATGTACACAAAATTGGATTCAGTTGATATAGCACACAGGAGGGACTGTGTGGATGGCATGCAAGATTTGTTAGAGTGGTTGACACAGCGGTCGAAATTGACACACACTTACGTGTTAATAATTTAATACACACACAGGGAACATGCATTTACTTTGAATATGACACAACGTGAGTTTATCTGGGTGTTGTTTGACGTTGGAGGCGTAGGTATCAAATAAAGGGTGATGTGATAGAGATGTTGACAGTGAGGCTATGCACGCCGAAGTGATGGACAGAAGTATAGACAATGGTTACACGGTTAGGTATAGTAATTTAATGGGAATTTTGTTAGATGTGGATGGTGTTGGATATGATGACAAGTTTTGATGGTTGTAGGTGGAATAGTATGTAATGGTATGGTAGATTGAGTGTAGTGAGGGAGGACGATAGACATAAGCAAGAGGTCTATAAAGGTTTGTATGGTATGTATATGTTATGTACACGGCGTATTAGGCGTTTATCAATTAGACACAAGTTGAGAGGGTGGTTTGGTGATACATGACGATAGGTCTAAGGTTGGAAGGCACACACAGGGTATATGAGGACAGTGTTGGCGGTATTTACTCAGTCTACGAGGACACGAGGACACATTTTGTTGGTCATTACTTACGAGTGTGAGAATCACATATCTGGTGGTGTAGGTGGATGTATTCTAAATTACAGAATGGACTATATGAGGCACATAGGACGACACTTTACGTGTTTCACTTGGACACACTGATGGACAAGTGTGACTTATATTGTTATGGTTGGTGTATAGTATGTAATGGGTGATATAGTGGCACTTGAGATAAGTGACGTGGGTGTTTATGTGAAGCATCAAAATTTGTAGACTGGAGTGTGACAAAAGAAGTGCAGTACTCAAGAGTAGGTGGTAAGTGATGATTTGTGAGCAAAGCAGGTTAGTTAGTTGGTGAAGGATGAAAACACTGCTTTCACACGTGTGAGGGTGGGAGCGATTGATGTGTTATATTACTGTAAGTGGTACACAGTTGCACAGAGGTAATAGAGATGGATGTGAGAGGTCTTGCGAGTGTGCCCGTACTATCAGGTTTGTTACAAGAATAGTAGATTCAACAATGTATGGGTGATGCGTAAAATTACCGTGCGGTCGTTCAAGATGCGTGTGATAAGGAATAGGTCTTTCATGATGGTGTTTTGAGTGTGGATTTTTGATATCAAGTGTATATTGTTTTTCAATTTGATTGTAAATGTTTTAAATGGGTAGATGGTAAATGTAGGAGTTACATGATTGTTTGTTGGAGAGTTTATATTGGTTGTTGTGGAATTATTTTTTGATGTGATTGGAGAATGTTTTGTTGATAAAGAGATTTATGATGGTGATGTGTTGGAGATTGTAGTGTGATTGGTAGAATGGATGTGGAATGGGTTTAATATTATGTTTGTGAATATTTAAGTGGAATGAGGGTTTTAAGATTTGTTTGGAGGTTATGGTTTGATTTTTTATTAATTGTGATAAGTAAGGTGATTGGATAAAGAAGAATGAAAAAGAAAAGAAGTTATAAGGATATTTAAATTAGTGAAGAGGAGAGATGTTTTGGAGAAGGATATTGGAGGTGGGGACAGTTACACCTATTGCAAATGAGGCTGCACTAGATGTCTGACTGAAAGGACACCAAACTTCCAGCACAGCGCCGTTCATACATGTCCCCCTATACATCAGCACAATGCATAGCTCTATACCTGGATTCTGTCTGACACTATATATCTGTACAATGAATAGCCCTCTATCTGCATGCTGTATGACACTATATATCTGCACAATGAATAGCCCTCTATCTGCATGCTGTATGACACTATATATCTGCACAATGAATAGCCCTCTATCTGCATGCTGTATGACACTATATATCTGCACAATGAATAGCCCTCTATCTGCATGCTGTATGACACTATATATCTGCACAATGAATAGCCCTCTATCTGCATGCTGTATGACACTATATATCTGCACAATGAATAGCCCTCTATCTGCATGCTGTATGACACTATATATCTGCACAATGCATAACCCTATATCTGGATGCTGTATGACACTATATACTGTATCGGGACAATGCATAGCCCTATACCTGGATGGTGAATGACACTGTATATCTGGGTACTGAAGGCACGGTTATCTTGGTGCTGTCAATGCCCTCTAGCACTGGGGACTGTGTGGCACAGTGTATGTGCATACTCTGCAGCACTATTTATTTGGACACTGCATTAGTAACTGGTTCTAGTGATGATGATCAGGGCCGTCTCGTCGATTGGGACTCATAGTGAGTCTGTGGATAGCTGTTCTGGACGGTGATTAGTTCTCAGTTACATAATCTCCAAAAAATTGGGAATCTCGCAAGAGAAAAAGAGTGACTTTTTATCACTAAATTTACATTTGCCATATGGCAACTTAAACTCTATCAGTTCTCTTCTGTTAAACACTAAAACGTACTTTTATCATATATCTAACTCTTAACCTCTATACACACTAATATAAAAAACTGATCTCCACCTCATACATTAAACCCTTATTGCTTCTGAATAGAGGGACGACGCCCAAGAGTTGGCTTCTGGGATACCCTTACTGACAGCTAGTACCTTTTGCTATAGATATAAGCTCCCCTGTTAGTAGGGTGGGGTTACCACCAGACATGATAACAGAGGGTTAAACATGATGAGAGTAAGATCAGGTTTCTTATGATAGTGTGTAATACAGAGGTTAATAGTGTAATATAATAAAAGTTACGTTTTAGTGTTTAACCAGATAGAGAACTGATAAGAGTTAATTTGCCTATGGCAAAATAGTAAATTTAGTTCTCAGTTAGTCTTATCTACAGAGAGTTTGGCCTCCTGATCGTTCTCTATTGTGTTAGTCCAGATCTTCCCCTTTATCATTCACCTTCTACCTCGCCGAGGGTAATGTCTTTCTCTAATGCTCTTTCCTTCTCATGATGAACTGGTTATCGCGTTTCTTTGTATATTGCAGAGCTCTATCCTTCACACCTCTTCCCACATGTGATCGCTCGTACAATAGTCCCACAACCCACACTAGTCCTATTACCTTGAAATTGTTGCACTTTGTAAAAAACGGCTCCGTTCTATTTTCTGTCTACTAAAGGGAATGTTCATGTTCTAACACCTTCTAAGAAATGAGAATCAATACTCTTACAACCTCTGCACGGTTCATTTTCACCTTCCCGATAGGAACAGCTCCTGCCAGTAACAAGCTCATGGTTTTCAGTTTTTCCACTTAAATGAAGTCTTTTATGTGTACACTTGACAGAGGTCAGCGATGGGAACCGGCCTGTAATACCTGGATTGTGCGACACTCGATGCTCACATCAATGAGCCGGGAGAGCAGAGAAGTGAGGATGCTTGATGCCAGGTTTTAAAAAGGTTATCCATTAAAACATGTATATATTCTACTGCAGCCAGGGTGGTCCAAAAAAAGAAAAAAAAACCCCTAATATTAACCTAGCTGTCCCACACCGATGCCGCTACAGAGCTCCCGGTGAACCCGTAGCCATCTTTTCCATTGGGCACACTAGGCAGTTGCCTGGGGGCCCCACAAGTATAGGGGTCCCAGGTGGGGTATGAGTGTCCCAGGAATATAAAAACTTTAACCCTGGATCCCTTGGTTGGTCTTTTGCATATTTAACTGTTTGGTGTGTTTTAAGGATGTGTAAACCATAAAACTACATGGTGGAGAAGGGAGCCCAAAAAAAAAAGGCTCCCTGCCCTGCCAATTTGTCTTGTTGCAGCAGTACTGCCAGTGTCCATGCAATAAGCGGCATGTATAATAATTGGGTGTGTCCCTGGGGTGACATTGAGGAGCATGGCCTAGTGTGATGTCATGTATTCGAGCGGGGCCCACTGCAGTGCTATGCCCAGGGGCCCATAAGACTTTTAAGACGGCTCTGGGTGAACCGCATCACTTGTCTTTCGTGTTTGCGCTCCATTCACTTACAATAGAGCACGGAAGTCGAGAGAAGCAACTCGCCAGGAGCGACAACTGTTGGGACAACTAGGTAAGTATTTGGTTTTTTTTGTTTTTTTACCACCATGGCTCCAATCTTACTATAATGGACATCCCCTTTAAAGACTACATATCCAAATGTCAGGGGACCATGCCAAATCCAATGTATATTGTCAACAGGTCGTCATGAGTGATTTGTCAAGCAACCCATAATAACTAGCTCCTTAGTGGGTGATTGTATCCCAAGTGAAATCCACATGGAGTTATAATCTGCTGGACCTTCAGAGCCCATAACTGTTTCAGAAACTGCGAGAAGACATCACTGAGCAGTGGGCCACTCCTTAGCACCGATTCACAAACTTCTTTTACTCAAGCCGGAATTGCGAGCACCGGGTAATGCTGCTCGCAATATCCGGCTTTGAATAAGGGGCTGGGTTGCGGGGCGCGCCCGCCGGCCCCAAGACATCCATTATCCACGGCGGCGTATTTTGCGAGCCTAGGATAATGTGCAAAGGAGACTTTCTCCCCTACCCCGCCCGGCCCCCAAACGGACATTCGCCAAGCGGTGCGAGGAGCGACGGAATCGCACTGTTCTCTTAAGAGACTGGTAGGGTTACCGCGTAGATTACTTGGCGATATGGATTTGGGCGCCGAAGCTGTGCAAGCACAAATCCGGCGCCAGTACGGCGCCAATCCGCGGCGAAAATAAGCCAGTGTGTAACGGACCCCTTAAGGAGATGATGTTCACACAGTGAAGACGAAGCTTGGTAGGGATCCGCTGGACCACCGGCAAGCGATGGTGGTAAGCCACGCCAGGGAGCGAAATCAAGTAGGTCCCGGTTTTCACCAGAGCCCGCCGCAAAGCGGGATGGAACTTGCTGCGGCGTGAAATGCCCAAGGTCGGCTACCGACCTGCACGTGAATTGCCTTGCCTGTGGCGCCATGGGAATAGCTGTTGTACAGAATCGTGAGACGTAGGTGTAGTCAGGGACAGGCGGCAAGGTCGGGGCAGGCGGCAGAGGTTCAGAGTCGAAAAAACGTAGGCGGAGGTCAGAGAACACAGGACCGTAGATACACTGGAACACTTTCTCTAGGGCACGGAGGCAACAAAGATCCAGCAGGGAAGTGACGTGGATCCCACAACTATATAGAGACAGCGCCCAGCAATTAACCAATTACCAGCGCACTGTCCCTTTAAAATTACATGAATGAGCGCGCGGGCGTGCGCCAGGGGCCGCGCACGTGCATTCCGGCCAACAGGGGAAGAAAGCAGAACAGGAGCGAGGTCAGGTGAGTGGATGGGATGGGTGCGACCACGGTCAGCAGCGCTGCCCGCGGCGCCACCCGTCCCTGCCGGGGACCCGCCAATAGGGACACGGGTGCGCCCGCGGTGCGTGGACCGGATCGCGGCGCGACCCGTTACACATGGTCAAATTTCGCTGCGCATTTCATTTTGTATTTGCGCTCTAATACGGACGAGATGCGCGCCGAAATAGCGGTACTCCACAGTTCTCATAGAGAATATGGATTACGCCTCCTCTCCCCGCTCGGACAATATGATCGTATTGTACGCGAGGGGAGATGAGTGACATGTCAATTACTTGCGGCGAATACGCGCCGTGAGACATGCATGTCTATGGGGCCGCCACCCCCCGCGTTGCAGGAGTACCCGCCGATCAGCGCGACTGCCAAACACCCGGCGTAATTGTGGGGCGTACTGTACGCCCCGCAATTACGCCGTGTGAACATAGCCTAAGGGTATGTTCACACGGCTTGTTGGATCCGTTTTTGGATCCGTTTTTAGCTGGGTTTTTGGATCCATCTTTTGAACCCTAAACAGACCAAAACAATGTGCAGTGTGATTTATATTGCTTGCAATGTAAAACACGCATCGGGGTTCAGACCAGTGATCCCTGATGTGTCTCATTGCGTCTTTTAAGATCCATTCAAAGAATTGTCATTTCAATTCTTGATCCATTTGACGCAGCAGGAGTCCTATTACAAACTATAGGATGCGATCCTGCTGCAGCCAAAACACATCCAAACACTCACCTGCATGTTGGATCCAATTGACGCAGCACTTTTGGATGCGCTTTTCGGATCCAAAAACTGCTCCAACACGCCGTGTGAACATCCCATAACTCTGCACCTGACATCATCTTTGTGTCCTGCACCAGCCCTTTCGGCCTTGTACAAGTCTACGGCTATGTTCACACGGTGTTTTTGCTGGGCGTAATTACGGCCCGCAATTACGCCGTGTGACCGGGGGCGGGGCGGGAGCGGGGGACTGAGCAGGGGGCCGGCACTTCGCCGGCCCATAGACTTGAATTGCCAGCGGCGCGTATACGCCGCTAGTAATTAACATGTCAATTATCTCCCCGCCCGGCGGCTTCGCCGGGCGGGGAGAGGAGACTTAATCCATAGTTCTCTATGAGAACTGTGAATTACCGTAATGACTGGGCCATTTTCGGCTCATAATTGGCGCACTTTGGCGCATAATTACGGACCGAAATACGGCCCATTTTAAGCCGTGTGAACATGGCCTAATATCTTTGCCCGGGGTGTTTCTTAAACACAGGAACATCAAGTAAGTTTTTTTGAAGGCCAAATCAAAGGGCATTTTAAAAATTTAAGACTATAGAAAAGGGACTACGTAACATATTGTTAAATACCCTAAGGCTGCGTTTTACGTCCGTCCCCACGGCTGCGAGGGTAGGGTGGGGGGGGGGGGGCTTTTCTCCGCGATGAGCCCTCCCATTGAAGTGTTCATATTCCGTCCGGAAACCGGACGGAAGGATGAACATGCTCAATGTTTTTTGAGCGGACCGCGGGCGGCAAAACCGCCAGGCGGAAAACCCGTGCAGTGGGGACTGCTGCACGGGTTTTCCATAGAGCACAATTGTGCTCATTTTCGGCCGGTTTTTCAGGCGGTCTGAAAAACCACAAACCGGCTGAAAAACCGTCCGAAAACCCGTGCCGTGGGGACATGCCCTAAGACACTGTATCACGCACCATCCTCATCCTTTAGCACTGAGCTTTCTAGCTTAGAGGTAAGTGGTTGAAAAGTGCAGTGCGGAGGTGCGTGTCAGAGCTCTGTATACAAGATGGTGCCCGCTCCCTGTGCCGATGCCACCACTTCTACCAAGCGTGGCTGTGTCCTCCGTGAAAGATTACTCAGCCGGTTCTTCTGCGTCCAGACCGTGTCCATCCCTACTCGTTGTGTCTGAGCTCTTGAAGGCCACATAAAATGATGTTGTGGACGAGATTCACCATGTGGGCCTTGAGTTTGACATGCGCTTTAGTACATCATAGTCATTGTAGGAGTTCTGCAGGATAAGAAGAACAATGTTGGGAGATATCGCAGCTGAGCTCCGTTTACATTAAAGGGAATGTGTCATCAAAAAATGAGTCATTGTTTAAGTCCCATTTTTATGCTAAACACATTTTTTAGGAATTTTTGGTTATATTGATTTTAATTCTTCATATCCCTTTCAATATTTTTAAATAATTTTTAAGTCTTGCACTAGGCCTTGTTTGCACTGCTTTAACCGCAGTCAGAGAGATGCTTTACAGCAGCTTCATGCACATAGGAGACTTAAAGGGGTTTTATGGCTCATGTCTCAGATTATGGGGACAGTAAAAATAAGCACTTTTGTAATTGGTTTGCGTTACCTCTGTCACTTGCTTTAGCAGATATGAGCTTTTCTGTAAGTCTATATTCTGTTTCTGCTGCTGCTGGTCGGGACACGCCCCCTGGCCAGATCCCGCCCCCCTAGACATGCCCCCTGCACTGTGATATCCTGTTAGGATACTTCCCCAGTCAGGAAACGCCCCGGCCATGCCTCCTGCGCTGTGATTGGCTGCCTGCACACTCTGGGCCACATGTATGAATCCCGCCGGGTCGGGGCGCACCTTTCCGCTAGTTTTCCGGCGGAATCTGCGCCTGATTTATGTCGGGGCCGGGGCGCGCTCATACATACAATGTAAAGTCCGCCGCGCCTCGCCTGTGTTTTAGGCGCAGTGCGGGTCCGAGGCGCAGTGCGGGGCTGCACCTAGGATTCGGCGCCGGAGGAAGTGCGGTCATACATGCGGGGAAAAGTCCGCCGCGCCTCGCCAGTGTGTGTGGGGCACAGTGTGGGGACATGGGCGCAGTGCTGGACTGCGGCGAAAAACTGTTCCGATGCGAGACAGGCTTTATAAAGGCGTTCAACATTCTCAGGAAAAGAGCTGAAACCTAAAAAATACATAAAACAAAATCACTTTCCAATATCCTAATTCAAGAATTAGGATATTGGAAATTGCCGGGAAATACAGTAATTCAAAATCAGAAAGCTATTCTGATTGGTCGGCATAAACCGGCCAATCAGAATAGGAGCGACAGTGAACCATTAAAACCTATGGGGAAGTTTAGACCAATCAGAATCCACGGCGGGATAGTTCAAAATACAGTAAAAATGCTGAAAAGAGCTGATTGGTTAAGCTACCGGGGACTTGGCTAGCTCAGCCAATCAGAATAGGAGCGACAGAGACCCATTCTAGCCTATGGAGAATTATTGACCAATCAGAATAGGAGCGACAAAGACCCATTCTAGTCTATGGAGAAGTTTAGACCAATCAGAATCCACGGCGGGATAATTCAAAATACAGTAAAAAGACAGAAAAGAGCTGATTGGCTGAGCTAGCGGGTGCTTGTCTATCCCAGCCAATCAGAGCGCGAGCTACTTCTCCCATTATAGTCTATGGAGAGATGGGCGCACTGAAATCTCGGCACTCAGCGCCGTGCGGCATGAAGGATTGCCGGGAAATACAGTAATTCAAATTGTTTAAGCTATTCTCATTGGTCGGCAGAAGCCAGCCAATCAGAATAGGAGCGACAAAGACCCATTATATCCTATGGAGAAGTTTGGACCAATCAGAATAGGAGCGACAGTGGCCCATTCTAACCTATGAAGGAGTATTAACCAATCAGAATAGGAGCGACAAAGTCCCATTATATCCTATGGAGAAGTTTGGACCAATCAAAATCCAAGGCGGGACAGTTCAAAATACAGTAAAAAGACAGAAAAGAGCTGATTGGCTGAGCTAGCGGGGGCTCGTCTATCCCAGCCAATCAGAGCACGAGCTACTTCTCCCATTATAGTCTATGGAGAGATGGTCGCTCTGAAATCTCGGCGCTCAGCGCCGTGCGGCATGAAGTATTAATCAAAAAATCATTTTTATTAAGTGTAAAACATTATCAGATAAAGAGCAGAACCCTTCTTTACAAATAAAGCAGTTAAATCCCGAACAACGCGTTTGTCGCCGAGACCGGCGCTACATAGGGAATTGCAATAGAGAGAATTGCCGGGAAATACAGTAATTCAAATTGTTTAAGCTATTCTCATTGGTCGGCATAAACCAGCCAATCAGAATAGGAGCGACAATGTCCCATTCTAACCTATGGAGGAGAACTGACCAATCAGAATAGGAGCGACAATGTCCCATTATATCCTATGGAGAAAAATTGACCAATCATATTCAAAGGCGGGACAGTTCAAAATACAGTAAAAATGAAGCAACGAGCGATTGGTTGAAGCGGCGGGGGCTCGTCCAGCTTAGCCAATCAGAGCGCGAGCTACTTTCTCATAGAGTTCTATGGGGAAAAGAAATTCTGAGCGCGCTCTGTGATTGGCTAAGTTAAAAGAGGCGCCGTTATTTGGACCAATGGGAGAGCGAGTGACGCTCCTATGGGTTTTCTAATGCAATCTGAAATAAAACTGTACACGGCCGAAATCAAATGATAAGACTACAGAAGTTGTCCCGATGTGTATAGAAAATGAATAATAATATGGGGGTAACGAAAAAAAATATTAAATCAATAAAATCATGTTTTTTTCGTTACCTCCATATTATCATTCGTTTTATATACACATAGTGACAACTTCTGTAGTCTTATAATTTGATTTCGGCCATGTACAGTTTTATTTCAGATTGCATTAGAAAACCCATAGGAGCGTCGCTCGCTCTCCCATTGGTCCAAATAACGGCGCCTCTTTTAACTTAGCCAATCACAGAGCGCACTCAGAATTTCTTTTCCCCATAGAACTCTATGAGAAAGTAGCTCGCGCTCTGATTGGCTGGTATAGCCAAGCACCCGCTAGCTCAGCCAATCAGCTCTTTTCTGTCTTTTTACTGTATTTTGAATTATCCCGCCGTGGATTCTGATTGGTCTAAACTTCTCCATAGACTAGAATGGGTCTTTGTCGCTCCTATTCTGATTGGCCGAGCTAGCCAAGCCCCCGCTAGCTCAGCCAATCAGCTCTTTTCTGTCTTTTTACTGTATTTTGAACTGTCCTGCCATGGATTCTGATTGGTCAATCCTTCCCCATAGTTTTTAATGGTTCACTGTCGCTCCTATTCTGATTGGCCGGTTTATGCCGACCAATGAGAATAGGTTTCAGAATTTGAATTACTGTATTTCCCGGCAATTTCCAATATCCTAATTCTTGATATTGCGCCGTTCTAGAGTTTTGGAAAGTGTTTTTTTTTTTTTATTATGTTTATTTTTTACGTTCAGCTCTTTTCTGACACTGTTTTCCGCCTTTATAAAGGCGATATTTTCGGGAATCACACTCCTGCTGCACGGAGCGGAGCGCCGAGATTTCTGTCGCGATCTTCGATCCGCTTCCTCGCATGTTCCGATCCTGCTTCACTTCGCCTCTGTCGGAGGATTTAGACCAAAAAAAACCTGGTCTGCCTGTCGGAGCTGCCGAGCGCTGCACTGCGCCTCGCTTTGCCGACTCGCCATCGTACATGCCTCGGAGTTTTCGAGCGCGCCGCGTCCTGCCCTGGAACGCCGACCCCGCGCCCACTGCCCGCCCCTTCATGCGGGGCGCAGCTGGAAGTGGCGAACACTGCGCCTAACACCGCATCCCCACGTCCGACAGGGGGATTCAGGCTGGGAGGCGCAGTATACGCCAGAAAACGGGTGAAAAGCCCGGTCACACATGTCGCCCTCTGTGTTTTCTGCCCTCTGAGCTGTTAAAATTGATAGCGAAACCAAGGTCTGCTGGCTGTATACTGATCTCCCAGCTCTAGGGTGAATGATCTGGGCAATTACTGGCTGTTTAAGTCACAGATCCCCTCATATAACACAGTATTATAGAGTCTCCTGCCTGTTAAAAGGGGGAGAGGAGGAGGGGGAGGGAAGTGTGCATTGCTCCATATAACCCAGTCTGTTGCCTGGTAACAGAGGAGAGGGGGGGCAGTGTACACTCCTCACATGTCTCATCAGTTCAGGCTGTGTGTATAACTGCATATAGCACAGCAAGGAGCTTGTGGAGCCTGAAGGCTGAAGACATAAGAAGCATGCAGGAGGCTACAGAGCTGTTATATCCAGACAAGCTTCTGCATCCCCTGCTTCATGCAAAATGATTGTAACGGTCAGTGGAAGTGGATACACTGGACCACCGCAAGTGATTGCGTAAGCCACGCCAGGAAGTGGAGTCTAAGTAGATCATGGTTTTCACCAGAGCCCGCCGTGAAGCGGGATGGACTTGCTGCGGTGGGAGTCTACCAGGTCGCTACCCCTGACGTGACTTGTTTGCGGTGGCAGACGAGGTGTTGCGTGGTACAGAATCGTAAGGCAGGCTCGAAGTCGGGGACAGGCAGAAGGTCAGGACAGGCGGCAATGGTTCGTAGTCGGGGGCAGGCAGAAGGTCAGGACAGGCAGCAATGGTTCGTGGTCGAGGGACGAAGGCAGAAGGTACGGTACACGGTAGACAAACAAGATACTCAGGAACGCTTACTCTCAAGGCACAGGGCACTATCGATTCGGCAAGGGGCTAAGGAAGAGGCTGGGCTTAAATAGTGTCAGCGGCCGGTGAGACCAATCACCGGTGCACTGTCCCTTTAAATTTGCCAGTACTACCGCGCACATGGCCGGCAGCAGGAGCGTGCGCCGGGACAAGAACAGGAGCATGGTGAGGTAAGTGGACATCAGAGCTGCGTGCGCGTCCGCAGCCCAAGTATCAGACTGCGGCGCCGGTCGCAGCTGGGGAGCTGCAGAGGTGCGGGTGTGCCTGTGACCCGACACGGGGGTCGCAGGGACACCCGTAACAATGATGATGTCACAGTTCTTCAGTGAGGGGAGACACGTCTCCTGGGAGGAGAGACACGCCACCTGGGAGGAGAGACTCACCCCTGGATTTCAAATTCAATCTCAGAGAATTAGCTGAAGAGCACGAACAGTTCAAGCGATAAAACTCCTTTAAGACTGACTCAGTCCCATTCTCTTCTACAGGAGAGTTTTCTAGTCATGCTCTGTGACCTGGGAAGAAGTCATTGTGCAGGGAGGTGAAAGGGTGAACTGAGACTATCTCCTCTTGTGATTGGTGGATCCTGTGTTATCTATTCACACTGGTGTCTCCTTTCAGTTTGACCCTCTTTGTGCTGAGAACTGAGAATCTTTCTGTACAGAACAGGAAGTGTCAGACTATTATTAGGCCGAGTGGCCAAAGAGAAAACTGCAGGACTTATTGAAACATTGAAAGTGATATGGAAAATTAAAAAAAATAACCAAAAATTCTTAAAAAATGTGTTTAACATAAAAATGTGAGTTAAACAATAAGTCATTTTTGATGACACATTCCCTTTAAATGGAGCCATGCAAGGTGAGGACAACGGGTAAACGAAGATAGGCAACCACCTAGAGCGCCACTTCATCCCAGGGGGCTGACTTTTCCCTTTGGGGGGGGTGCTATGTGCCTTACGTGCCTAGAGCACCAGAATACCGTGTCCCAGTCCTGGATCTAAGTACCATGGACTGGTATGGCACTATTTTTGGAGAAAGATAGTCATGTTTTTCTAATAATTTCACAGATCCCTAATACCATATTTAAAAAAAAATAATAATAATTAGCCCAAGCACTGATTGGTTGCCATACAAGATCGACTGCTGTAATGATTAGATCTAAATGAACACCAGTTCTGCAATCTTATCCCCGGTTCAGCTTTTCTCCTATTATATATTCAACAAATCTATAATATGATAGGAAAATTGGAATTTATTGATTGAAAAATCCATTTTTGTTGACAACGCAAACAGATGTTAAAGGTCAAATTGGGTATATAATGCGGCTACGAGGAGGCTGCTTTATATTTGGGCCGCATGAACGGCTTATTTAATCCATGTCAGGCAGCGGTTTCAGGCCTGGTGGGGGCTATAAAAAATGAACCACGTCTTCCTAATATTATTCCTGCTCGAGCTGGACAGATCCTCAAATGACCCCTGTGAATTGCTTAAAGGGGTTTTGCCATGAAGTTAAATTGACGTGGGAAGCTTTCAAATGAAATAATAAACATTTTCGGCATTAATCATTATTACAAATTCTGCACCGTTTTTGTCTTGGCTGCTCCTTTAGTGATCAATTGTTTACAGCTCGTCTCCAGGGGATACGACCAGGGCTGAGAGCTCCTCACTCCTGGCCGCACATGCTCAGACATCACCTCTCCTCTCAGGATGCCCAGCAGGATGATTTTTGCATCCCGCCCACTTCCTCAGGTTTTAAATCAGTGCAGTGTTCTTTGAAGCAGGTATCTTCGCTCCCTGAAGTATGCAGGTCTGAACAGGACCCAATAGAGGTCAAATGCAGGACCCACCTGCATTTGAGGTCCCCTTGAAGACTGGGAGGTGGGCTTAAACATTTTTGGCCAAAAGTGTGAACTAAGAACCTAATTTTTTTCATGTATCCTAGTTAGCAGTAATGCTTTTTCCAAATTTTCTATGTCCCATTAGATGGTTTCCTTAGTCCATAGTGTGGCACTGTTATTTGAATTTGAATGTTTATCAGCAGGATGACATCACCATGCCTTTCCTCTCTCTAGTCAAAGAAAGGTATGTTTATGTGTAGAGCTGTGAGTAGCTACAATGTAGCTCAGTGATGAAGTTTTTGCCTCACAGCACAAGGGTCCTAGGTTCAAATCCTTGCAGAAACCAAACCTATGGAGTTTTTTTCTCTTTATCAATGCACAGACCTCATTGAGGTTTCTCTTTTTATTTATTTGCACTGACTAATTACTAAGGAGAACAGACGACAGGAGTAGAATGACAGCACCTGGAGGTTGAACACTCAGTAGCTGCCTCAGAGGAGAGGTGATGTCTGAGCATGTGCAACCAGGAGTGAGGAAGTCTCAGCCCTGGTCGTATCCCCTGGAGATGAGCTGTAAACAATGGATCACTAAAGGAGCAGCTAAAACTAAAACGGTCCAGAATTTTTAACAGTGATGAAAATGCTTATTATTTAATTTGGACGCTTCCCACATCAATTTTACTTTGTGGCAAAACCCCTTTAAACTCTAGTGTTCTTATTTATAATAAATACCTCCCATTTCCCTCCACCCAGATGCTCTAATTGACTGTACAAAAAGATTTGAAGAGCGTTGTAAATTTTTCAATGAATAAATTGTACCCATGACACTCCAGCCATTCCATCTCTTCCATCTAACCCATACTTGCCAACTCTCCTGGAAACTGGGACACAAAAACAGTGGGGTTTATGCAATCCTGCCCAAAAGTGAATGTTCAATGGTGGAATGGAGGTGTTCTGAGGGGAGGGCGGGTAAATATCATGCCTGGCAAGTATGATCTATGGTAAAAGAGATTTTGTTGCGAATGGCAGTAAACCTCCTGCCATTTCAGCTTCTCCTGCTTACCAGATTATATTAGGTCGTTGCTGACCATGCGCACATGTAATCTCCTTTATTGGGAATGGTTGATTGCTAGCCCTCAATAAAGCTGAGCTTCACTTGGCGGCTGGAGCAGAGTATACTGTGGTGTCTTGCGAGCTGCTTGCTTGCTGGTTTCTAGCATTCAGTCCTGTTTTGGTCAGTTTTTCTGTTCTCAGTTAGTTGAAGAACTGTTTGTCTATGCTTCTCTGATTGCTTTAGTTCCGTCCTGTGTCAGTCTTGAAGTGTGTCTTATCCCTAGGTTCTCTTTTGTGGTTCTAGCTGTTTTGATTAGGGTCAGCACAGCTAAGGGACATTAGTAGGGATATCATCATGGATGGAATATGGCCGGGGGGAAGGAGGGGGGTCTGGTGTTAGGGCTCTAGAGACAGTTTAGGGACAGAGCTAGGTAAAGATAGTTGTTGGGGTCAGGTATTGTTTAGTTTCTCGCTTCCAGGTTCAAGTTATTTATCATTGCCTCTCCATCCATGCCCTTGTCATTGTTCGTCTTTTTATCCACCATTTAATGGTAAATCTTTACATTTATTTTTGATACATGTTCTGTATTACTTGCATGATTCTCCTTGATTGGTTCATTTCAGTTCTGTTGTAAACCAGCATTGTTACAGTTTATTATTACGAGCTGAATAAAAGCTTGGCCTCTAGTGCCCTAACGAATTTGGCATTGATAATCTAGGACTCTAGGAATCTAGTCTAAGAGACCCTCATGTTCTTTACCCCTAGCCAAATATCTTCTGTCCAGATGACCAGCTAATGCCCCCTAGAGTGTTCTCCAATTGGTGGCAGATGTACTTGCTAAAGATGTCTGTCAAGGGCAGGTGGTGGATCCGCTGGGTCACTGCGAGAGAGGACACTAACCACATCATAGAGAGGAGCCTAAGGAGCCCCTCGGAATTCAACAGAGTCCACCGCTAGGTGGAATGGACCTGGCTGCAGGGAACTCCCAGGTCACTACCCCTGTCATGTCATGGGGTGACTGCTGAAGTGCCAACGAAGGGAGCAGACAGAGGTGTAGCCGGGTCACTGGGAGAGTATGCAAGATGGCAGGCAGGGAATAGTCCGGAAATGTGAGCCAAGTGTCAAACCAGTTAAAGCAAACAACAGGCAATAAGGCACTAAAGAACAGGTAGGGAACACCAAAAAACTGGCCGAGAGTGCATGGGCAAGTGAGCTAACAAGAGGCTAGATGGCCAGCCACTGAAGGTCAGGGATGCGCTGGCCTTTTAAATATTAAAGAGAAGACACACGTCGGCCATAGATAGAGAATAGGAGTAGAGGTGAGCAAACACGAGCACGTCCGCAGTTCAGAGCGCACATTGTAGCAATGTCAGACATGGACTTGGTGAGAATTATCACGTGTGGTAATGTGACCACTCTAGATGCCACGACAACTAGATTTGGTTGGGTGCGGAGAACAGGGGGATATGATACCAAAAGTAGCTTCCTGAGTTTCCTCTCTAGACTTTGATTCATCATTTGCATTCGTTTATTAATTTTTTTTTTTCTAAATGTCTTATTTCAGATCTAGCTCTAATTAAAGTAACAACCTTTATGAAGTCTTAATAGAGTGAAGTCTGAGGAGACCGCCAGACGCAATCGACAAGAGATTTACGAGTGATGTTCAATTTTATCTGAACACAACACCATCTGTTCCTGCGCGGTGTCTTTCAGATTCCCACTGCTGCAGTCAGACGCCGGCCCATTGGCATGAAAAGTCTTTCACACATTGACGTAATTAATCAGCCTTGGTGAATATCATATACGTGTAACACAAATAAGCCGCTTATTTAGAGGCTGGCAGCCGACTCACGCAAGAAGTGACTCATTCAGCGCAACACAAGCCCCAGAGTTGTCGATAATTAGACCGTGTAAGGCAGAGGTGCCACTAATGACCAGTAACTACCAACCTGTGGCTCTGCAGCTGATGCAAACTATAACTCCCAGCATCCCCTGACAGCCTGAGACTGTAGTTTCACAACAGTTAGATCGCTGCAGTTTAGAAATCAATTCTATATTGGATGCAGAGGTTGCAGTTGAGCAGGGCTGTGGAGTCGGTGCCCATTTTGCAGGAGTCGGAGTCGTTGAGTCGGTGCCCATTTTGCAGGAGTCGGAGTCGTTATAAAATGGACCGACTCCGACTCCCAAAATATATAATTAGTCGGTCCATTTAGTTCGATGCAAAGAGCAAGAGGAATAGGCTCTGGCCAGTGCTACTGCTCCCATATCTTCAGCCTCATCACATGAGGAGTGTAATTGATGACATGGAGCAGGCAAAACACTGCCCCAGGGGAAAAGATTCTGCTCCCAGGGCAAACAAATTTCAGCAAAATGTTTCACCTGCTTTCAAAAAACTAGAAGAGATCAACCATTCATCAAAACTGACTGTGGCTGAGGCAATTCCTTTATACCCTGACATTGTTAGAGATGTTGCCTCTGTGGTCACTGCTTTGCCTCCAACCCAAGTTAGTGTAGAGAGGCAGTTCTATAGCCTATGTGGCAGTGACCGTGGGCCGTTGCAGGTCTCTGCCACTAGGTGGAATTCAGCAGAATACCTGCTACAAACGTGCCACCGAATGTCTGGGTTCGGTGGGGGAAGGAGACTTGTTGGTGTCAGTAACAATAGGTTACTGACACAGGTAGCTAGAATGGCTGCCTTGCAGCCAGGTATGGGTCTCCTTTCCCGGGACGGTCGTGGCGTTGGGTGGGAGGCCATCCCCACGTTCCAGGCCAGGTTTTGGGCCAGTCCTTGTAGGGCTATAAGAGGCCTCCTACTACAGTTGATCTTGGGGCGTGGTCTGCTAGCTGGTAGTGCAGCAGAGGAGCCGGAGAGAGGCTCTGGCCCCCTGAGGCTTGAGGGAAGCCGCTACCGTACCGGAGAGTACAGGGTGTATGGTGCCGGACATTAGGTCCACCCCACGGATAGAAAGGGTCTATTCCTATGATCAGTTAGTGGTCAGACGGCCGAGGATTTTATTTATTTGTTTGTTCGCTGTAATGCTATGCCTGAACAATAAAACAGGCTGAAGCCATAAAGAAGCCCTTTGTCAGTGTGCCATTCGCTTACCAAGGCGGCGATTCCGAGAGTGAAGGACCCTGGGCCGGTCCAAGATGGCGTCCGGATACAAGTGAGGCGTCACACCTGGAAATAATGAGATCAGATGTGAGATCATGTATGAAGGATCTGATGGAGAGAATACTATTTGCAATAATTGCAAGTCAAATTTATGTATAAGATAGGTAAGATGACTGTATATAAAATTACAGTAGCCTCATGTACAAAGCTGTAGTGGATTGCGGGATGTGGAGCCTGAAAGTCAAAAGATCAAAACATTGTTACCATTTTGCTTATCAGTGTCTGTTCTACCTAAATAGCTTGATTATTGTATCATAAGGTGATAAACAGCCGGATGTTACCATTTTACTACAATAAACTTATCATTTAAGCATGCGCCGTGTATGAGGGAGTCAGGAGTTGGAGTCGGGAGTCAGGAGTCGGAGGTTTAGGAAATTGAGAAGTTGGGGCTTTGGCTTGCCGACTCCACAGCCCTGCTGTTGAGTTCCTGATGGAAACCAATGGCTGGCTACCATATGCAAAAATACCTACCCATAGGGTCTGGCTGGTCCATCATAGTACTGTAGAATACTGTTAGACTGAGGACCGGTGGCTGGTGAGGACGGCGCAGAGCTGGAACAAAGGTGAAGGGAGAGGTGAGTTTGACTTTTTATGGTTAAAGGGCCCAACTACACTAATTAAATAATTTAAAAAAATGTGGAAAAGCCCTTCAATTAGGAGACATACATAAGACAAATAGTAAGTAAGAAATACTAGAAGCAGAGGCATATTTGTTAATCAACATTTACAACTGCTTGTAAACCATCGCACCTACATTCAATTTAATAATGTCATAGTCAGGACTGGGGCAAGGTATTCTGGTGATCTCGGCAAATAAGACATATAGCCCCCTCCCATGGAAAATTCAGCCCACTCCATGCCTCCTTGCACCCCTTTTTCTGACTGGGATGAAGTGGTGCCCTAAGCGGTTACCTTTGCCTACCCATTGTCCCAGCCTTGGTCATAGTCATCCTTCACTGGCCCCCTACACACTCAAGTCTCTAGCTCCAGTCATCTTTTCCTGATTCTATCCCCCCAAGTAAGTTCTCCTCTTTTCTGAGCCACTTTCTGACTGGATTCATTATTCCTCTGTCTCTGCATGGATTGCAGATGGCTCAATATCTCCTCGGAATTTCTATTATGATCCTACCCATGGACATCTAATCGTATGTTAAATATCCCATGAGGATGAGTGTGTGATGTATACCTTGAAAATGTTGGACTTTATGCACAGCCTTAAAGGGGTTGTCTCAATACGTTGATTCCTCTTACCTCAGTCCTGTTTTCTTGGTTTCATATTTAATTCAGAGGCGTGTTTACTGGCTTCCACTAGGCTACAGTAGAAGCCAGGTCTGTAGCTATAGCAACCAGTGCTGGCAGCCTATCAGGAGAGATCAAACAGGTCTGTAGCTATAGCAACCAGTGCTGGCAGCCTATCAGGAGAGATCAAACAGGTCTGTAGCTATAGCAACCAGTGCTGGCAGCCTATCATGAGAGATTGAACAGGTCTGTAGCTATACAGGCAGTCCCCGACTTACATACGTGGCCAGCATGCCACAGCTGTACATGAGATGGAGAACGTTAAGTGAAATCTTCTAAAAAAAGGGCACAGACAGCAAAACAAATGTAAAAACTGTTAAATGCACTATCCAAAACCCAAAAATTTTTTGGGGCTGGAATTACATTTAATAAATATACCTGTTCCGACTTACATACAAATTCAACTTAAGAAAAAAACCTACAGTCTCTATCCCGTTTGTAACCCGGGGACTGCCTGTAGTACTTTGAGGAGCTGATGCAGCCCATACAAGAGGGGATATCTAGGTATAGGTAGGACACTGTTAATGGACACATATTGCAAAGTGACTTGTTTTTGCAAGATCTTTAACATAAAAAGCAGCAATCCTTGTAGTGAGACAACCCATTTAACTGAGGAAAAAATGTTCTTCTGGGAGTGCAATATTTTGTAATGTTTTAAAAAATTTTAAGTAAAGATAATATTTTTATACCCTGCTTGTGGATCTATGAAGTTACGCGGTTTGGGGCTTGGAGGTGGCCCTTGTTGCAAGGTTCTGTCCACACTGTGAATACGGTTGCTTTTATTTAAAGAAATAAGTCTATTATTCCCACATTGTATTTGCAGGGTTGATTGTTCAAGCTCCTATTCAGCTTTTCTAATAGATACTTAGGCTGCTCAAAATCCTTTTAATTTGAGAACCAGTGTAGACAATGAGCGTGTTGTATACTGATGAGATCCATCCTGACATGCAACCAAAACCCGACTCTTCATCTTTTATTTGCTTAAATAAAATACCCGACCTATAATAAATCATATCACAATGTTAGTCTTTTTTAAGCCTTTTATGTTTCTTTCATGCTGTCCACTTTGAACTATCTCCTGATGATTAGCTGATCTAAAGAGATCCCACTACTGGGACTTCTAGGGATCAGCTGTAACCCGGCACAAAGGGCGACATGTATGAACGGGGCTGCACCAGTTTTCTGGTGTACTTTAAGGCCAAAAACTTGTCGTAGTTGTCACGGATGCGCCTGCGACCCGCATATTGGGTTGCAGGCACGCTCGTTCCCCCACCTGTTCCACGAGCTACTTACCTGACCTAGCTCCTGCTGCAGCCTCTGTCCCGCCGTGCGCGCGGCCCCGCTCCCTAGGGCGCGCGCGCGCCAGCAGTGTTACATTTAAAGGGCCAGTGCACCGGTAATTAGCTATTGCCGGTCACTGCCCCTATTTAGGCCTGCCCCTTCCTATTGACCTCGCTGGATCTTTAGTGCCCTTAGCCTATTGAGAAAGCATTCCTAAGCCTTGTTCTGATTACCGTGTACCGAACTATTTGACTCCGTCCTTTGACCACGAACCATAGCCGCCTGCCCTGCCCTTCTTGCCTGTCCCCGACTATGAGCCTGCCTTCCGACTTTGTACCTCGCTACACTTCGGCTGCCTCCGCAAGCAAGTCACGTCAGGGCTAGCGACCTGGTAGACTCCCGCCGCAGCAAGTCCATCCTGCTTTGCGGCGGGCTCTGGTGAAAACCGGGATCTACTTAGATCCTGCTCACTGGCGTGGCTTACGCCATCTCTTGCGGTGGTCCAAAGGATCCACTATACCCAACCGTGACAGTAGTCCTGTTCTATAGATGTATGAACAGTCATACGCCCAGAAGTGGTGCAATCTGTGCCAGGCACAACACTGCCGAATGCGCCAAGTTTGCAAGGGGCATGTTGCACCAAAATCGTAAAAATGTGCCAAAGTTTGGCATGAATTGTACAAATGCACCACTGTTCGGCGCATAGCTGTCATACAGATATATAACAATTTCAAAGTGGTATCTGTTGCCGTAGAATGGGACACCTGTATAAAGTGCTGTGGACACGTTCATACATACTGGCGCCTTCCATAGTCCTCTAAGGTGATTTAAAAATGGCGTGTCGGCGCCAGGCTTCATACATGTCACTCAAAAAGCGACATGTATGTACAGGGCTGCGCCAGTAGTCTGGCGTCCTTTCAGCCCAAAAACTGACGGTGCCCTGTGTGCTCAATGTATGAACAGGCTCACTCCAAAATTAGACGCATTATAAAGTGCCCGTGGCACTTTGTAATGTGCCTGAGATTGGGGGCATTCTGGAAGTGTGTTGCACCACAACCGTACAAATCTACAGTACGGCAAATCCAGGCGCATTACTGCTGGAACAAGTAGACCAATCTAAAAGTGGTTTATCTGAGCCAGAAGTGTCACTTTGTAGCTAGAAAGCGCTAAATCTATGACCCACAGTAGAACAGGTTCATAGATTCAGGCGCGTTCTACTCTACTAATGCAGGAGAAAAAATGGCGGACCCGGTGCACGTGCAATTCCGATAAAAGCCAAGGATACTGGCTATATTTAAAAATGTCCTTTATTCTCAAAAAGTGCAGGGGTGGTGTGCCCTCGCGCCATTAAAAACAAAGACAATAGAACCCAACGCGTTTCTCGCTGAACACCAGCGCTTTTTCAAGGGTCTATGTTTTTAATGGTACGAGGGCACACCACCCCTGCACTTTTTAAGAATAAAGGACATTTTTAAATAGAGCCAGTAGCCTTGGCTTTTATCGGAATCGCACGTGCGCCGGGTCCGCCATTTCTTCTTCTGCTTCCACACCGATTCAGTGTTCATCAGAGCGCCGAACTGCACCAGACCAGCGGCAGCCGTGTAAGGGCTACGGCACCACAAAGCCCTGTAAACGTATATGAGAGTTGTGCCTCTAAAATAGGAGCGCAACCTCAAGAGGTGAGCACACCCATATCTACTTTTATTCTGCTTTTTTCAAACATATTTCACTATTTGTGTTTTTTTCTCTTTTTGTCTACTCTACTAATGCGCACGGTAAAATGGCGGCTGGGCGCTAAAAATCATACATGTCGCCAAAAGTATTTACTTTCTTTACAGCGCCACCACAAGGAACATATACAGGGTAAGTCAAAAGTCCCTTTTATTTCAGAAAAAAAGAGAAAATTACCTTTCTGAATACCCCAGCAACTAATGGGTGAGGAGGCCTATCATTTAGGTTATGTCTGGTACATGAGCGCCATCTTGAAAGCCGCCATTTTGGATCCAGGGCAAGTTTTTCCAACGGGAAGGTGGTCATGTAGCAGATCAAAGAGGACCAGAATGGTCTCAGAAATCGATTGCCACAATCAGATTTACAATATCGCTTATGGTTAAAAAATGGTCAGCACAGAAAGTTGGGGCATAACGATTGAATCCAGCGCCTTCAGCTCTTGTTCAGCACCACACATTGAACACGTCACAAAGCTGTTGTTGTAACATTCTGTAAATCTGATTGTGGCAATTGATTTCTGACAATTCTGGTCGTCTTTGATACGCTACATGACCACCTTCCCATTGGAAAAAACTTACCTTTGATCTAAAATAACACCAATGTTCCAGACATAGCTTCAAAGATAGGTCCCCTGACATATGACTTGCTGGGGTACTGAGATGGTCATTTTCCCTTTCGTTTCTGAAATAAAAGGGGGTCCTGGGACTTTTGACTCGCCCCGTGGAAATACAGGCAGTCTCCGAGTTATGAACAGGATAGAGACTAAGTTTGTTCTTAAAGGGGTTTCTCACTACATTGATTCACCTCACCTAAGTCCTGTTTTCTTGGTTTCACTTTGAATTCAGGGCTTTTTTACTGGCTTCCCACTAGTTGGCTCTGTAGAAGCCCATGTCTGGGCCTTATAAGTCAAACCAAGAATGCCTGGCAGCCTTTTTAGGGGAGATCAAACAGGTCCCGTAGCTATAGCGACCTGAGGAGCAGATGAAGCCCATACAAGAGGAGAATATCTCAGAATAGGTAGGACACTGGTAATGGACACATATTGCAAAGTGACTTGTTTTTGAAAGATCTTTAACATAAAAAGCAGCAATCCTTGTAGCGAGGCAACCCTTTTAAGGGTGCTTTCACACAGTGCGTTTTTGATGTGTTTTTTTGGATGTGTTTTTTGTGCAGGAAGGCACAACAATTAATGCTATACATTGTTGCACAAAAAACGCATCCAAAAAAACGCATCAAAAAGCACCAAAACCGCACCGTGTGAAAGCACCCTAAGTTTAATTTGTATGTAAGTCGGAACAGGTATATTTATGAAATATAACTTCAGCACAAAAGGGTTTTTTTTCATTTTGGAGAGTGCAAGGAAAGAATTTTGACAATTGCTTTGCCCCTGCTACGAAGATTTCACCTTATAAGCTGCTGTGGCATGCTGGAACTTGTCGTTCCACAGCTGTGGAACATGGAACTACAAGTTCCAGCATGCCACATAAGTCTCCGTTTGTAACTAGGGGACAGATGTAAGTTGGAACAGTGTAAGTCGAGGACTGTCTGTACATAGAACCCATTCATATTAATAGGCTGTGTGTGTGGCTTCTGCAAAAGGAAAGCTGCTTTTCTATTGACTTTCTACTATCCCTAGCTACAGTAAAAAAAAAGGATTCTTCTCACTAAGGGCACTTTTTTATTGACTTTCTACTATCCCTAGCTATAGTAAAAAAAGGATTCTTCTCACTAAGGGCACTTTTCTATTGACTTTCTACTATCCCTAGCTATAGTAAAAAAAGGATTCTTCTCACTAAGGGCACTTTTCTATTGACTTTCTACTATCCCTAGCTATAGTAAAAAAGGATTCTTCTCACTAAGGGCACTTTTCTATTGACTTTCTACTATCCCTAGCTATAGTAAAAAAAGGATTCTTCTCACTAAGGGCACTTTTCTATTGACTTTCTACTATCCCTCGCTATAGTAAAAAAAGGATTCTTCTCACTAAGGGCGACATGTCCCATTATGGTTGCGCCATTTTTTTGGTGTATTTTATGCCCAAAAAACTGTTGTCGTACTATTCTCTATATAAATGAACTGTAGTACACCAAAACTAGGCACATTATACTCCAGGCACAACACATTTGAATGCATCTAGAGTAGGCGTATCAAATATGCTAGCAAGGAAATGCTATGCACCTACATTTTGCTATGTGCCTGGATTAGGCGCATCAATCATACTATGCAAGGTAGACAGACTCCAGATTTTTGACAGGTTCATTCATTCAGGTGAACTATACACTCATTTAATGTGCCTTAAAACTGGTGTGGCGGCGCCTCTTTTCTGACCTTTCGCCCTAAGTTGCTGCCAGCAGACCGCAGGCGCTTGAGAGGCTGCCACACAAGCTTGGGCCTCGCTGTGAATTTCTGAGGGACTTCCAAGTACAGTTGAGCGCATTGGCTCAGCTGTGGTCAGATCTTCCATAGATGTGAATGAAGAGAGCAGTGCATACATGGACGCCTCTCCGTCCTTTGTGACTGGCCGACGGGGCAGACATCACATGATGGGAACACCCTTGTAGTATAATTGCTTTCTGCAACCAAACAATGAAACACATCAGTCTATGGACAGCTCGCTGTTTTCATTGTGAGGTTCAGCTGAAAACCGATTTCATTGGCTTTTTTTCCGGGGGACTTGTTACTTATAACATTCGAGTCTATGCAAGGACCCCAAAAAAAAAAAAAAGCATGAAGAAAAAAAAAGAAAAAAACAACATGTCAGCATTGGTCCAGTTTCACACAAGGAAATTTAAGACTAGTGCGCCGGTAGAGTAGTCATTCTCCTTTTACAGCAATCTAGTAATGGGTTAATAGTTGCGATATTTTACATGAGAACAGAGATGGGTAAAGAGACCATATAACATTGGGTGTAGCTATAGAGCACAGGTGTCAAACTGCGGCCCTCCAGCTGTTTGGGAAACTACAACTCCCATCATGCATTTGTATCATCTATAACAGTGGGCATGATGGGAGTTGTAGTTTCCCAACAGCTGGAGGGCCGCAGTTTGACACCCCTGCTATAGAGCAATCATCTCCAGCCCATGGCTCCCAAACTGTTGCAACACTACTGCATTGTGGGAGTTGTAGTTTTGCAGCAGTTGGAGAGCAGCAGGTTGAAGACCAATGCCATAGAGCAGACCTGGGCATTGTACGGCACATAGGCCCTCTAACAAGCTCTGACCAGCCCGCGTGAGATTTCCCAACATTACACGCAATCAGTAGTCCCCGGCGCCGCCGCTACCATCCCTGCCAGGCCTGATGACGTCACACTGCCGGAGAAGATGGAGAACAGCGGGAGCTTCAGGGAGCGGGGGAAAGGTGAGTACTATTAGTTTTTTTTTATTTTTAATTCCCCCCTTCACCTGCTTGGGGGACATATAACCCCCTATTCCCCCGGGGGGACCAATACCTGTTCTGTCCCCACATGAGGGAATAAAAAGGTTTTAACTGGCCGGGGTGGATAGTGACGGGAAAGACTTTTCCTACCTTGTTCCAAAAGGGGAGCAGACAGGACCAGAGAAAAACGCGGGTTTCCTTAGTTTTAGAGAATAACACGGTGATGTAAAAAACAAACGGGGTTTTTTTTCACCTTAAATACAGTTTTATCACGGGTCGAATGTGGCCGTTTGTATTCCCTTTCCTTTGTAAAAAAAAATTTGATGAAGCCCTTTTTTTGGGGTTTAAATGTTTTTTTTCCTGCAAATGCTGTCTTCTGTGTAAAGATGCTGCTTTTTGTTGCTGCTGAAGTAGGGTTTTTTTGTGCGCTGCTGCTGGTCAAAATTGATGCTTTCTCTAGCCCGACACATGTGCTCCCCAGTCCAAGAAAAAAATGCAAAAAGGGCGCCTACAGGAAGTGACAACACTGGCCCCCCCCCTTCAAAAAAACACCCCCCTTTGGAAAAAACTTTTAACAAAGGACAGAGGGAGAAAACAAGAAATTCTGGTCCAGCAATGGCGCCCTCAGCAACAAAATGGAAAATAAAGAACTAAAATAACAATATCTATAACTAGGGAACAGCACCTCCCCCTCTAAAATTTTTTCCCCCTAGGGGGATTTCCTTAAACTAATGTTAAAAATATAAAAAACCTTAAAAAAAACATGTTAAAGCAATAAAAAAAACTAAAATAGTTCTGTTTACAACTTTAAAAATATGGAATAAAGTTTTTGGCACTGCTCCCTCCAGGAACCTTCTCAATGGGCATTCAGAAAAAGATTCGTTGATTGGCCCTTTCAAATGTTTTAGGCTCGCCCTTTTTGGATACTTCAACTCCCCCTTCCGGATCTTTCCCCTTGTTTTCTGGGGAAAAACCTTTTAACTATTTTTTATACCAGTCAAAACCTTTTGGTTTGTCGTTCCTTCATCAAATGAGGTCCCCCCCTTCTTTCAGTTTGGGTTTTTTTTGGGGTTTTTCCCCTTTTTTTCCTTTTTTCCCTTCGGGAAATGCCGGCCCGGGGGTGGAAGGAGTGAAATTGGGGAAAACCCCAACAAGGAAGTGGCTGGGGTGGGGGCATTTAAACCCTGGAAAAAGCAAATTTTTTTGAAATCCGCCCTATTTTTTTAATTCCCCGGCCCCCCAAATGTTTGGAGTGGGTGACCTGATAAAGCTAATAAACGGGTTTTTGGGGGTTTGGGGTGTGTTTGATCCAAGAATTTTTTTTTTTTGTTTTCACTAAAGGGTTTTTTTTTCCCTTTGGGGGGTTCCCCAGTTGGGGGGATGAGCAAAAAATTTTTTTTGGTTTTTGGGTTTTTCCCCAAGCAATTTTTGGCTTTCCCCTTTGGGAGGGAGGGCACCCTAGGGGACCCCCCTAAAGGGAAAAAAAAAAAAAGAAAAAATTTTTGGGGGGTTTTAATTGGGGCCCTTTTAATACAAGCATATTTTTTCCCTTCCCGGGAAATTTTTTCCCTCTCTTAAGGGGGCCGGGCCCCTCAGGGGGGGCCTCATGCCTGTTTACGGGTGCAAAAATGGCCCAAGGAAGGGTTAAACCCCAAGGGGGAAGTGTCAGGGGATCCCCCAGCAAAAAACCCCCTCGCGGGCCCCTTGTGTAAAATTCCCTCCATTTTTCCTTTTTGTGGTTTAATTTTTTTCTGCCAAAAATTCCCCCAAGCCCCGGGCCCCAAGTTTTTTCTGTTCCGAAAAATTTTTCCTTTGCTTTTGGGCAAAACTTTTCAGTTTTGGGCGGGTTTTCCCCGGGACCCCATAACATGGGACCTGAAACAAATGTCAGAGGCTTTCCCCCAAAAAAATGGTGGTTTCTCAGGGGGGGGGCCCCCCAAAGGTGATTTTTGGGGGGGGCCAATTTTTGGAGAAAAGCAGTGAGGGGGGTTTAAAACTCTCTGTAATAAAAAGGGGGGGAATTTATCCCAAAATTTTTGTAAAAAAAGGCCTTGTTTTTCCTCCCCGGGCCCACGAGGGGGTTTAACTGAATAAAGGGGAAAATTAAAGGGTTTTTCCCAATTTGCCCCCCGGGTTTTTTTTTTTCACCCCAAACAGTCCGTTCCCCAACTTTTTGAAAGTCCCGGAGCAATCACGGGGGGTTTTTTATTCCCTTTGGGTTTTTTGCCAAAATTTTTTGGGTTTAAACCCCCGTTTTTTTGGTTTTTTTTCCCTTAAAAAACTGCTATGCGTCAATAATTGCGGGAACACCCTTTAAAGTTTTTTGTAGTGCTCTTAAAAAGGGGTTAAATTTTTGAGCCAAAAATGGGCCCCCCCCTTCCAGCAAGGGAGTTTGGATTTTTTTCCCCTTTTGGGGAGACCCCAATTTCTGGTTTTCCCCTGTTTTTTCCAGGGGGAAAATCGCTGTTCCCTGGGGGGGAAAGGGGGCATTTTTCCCCCTTTTTTCCCCAAACCAAAAACCCCCAACCCCTTTTTTAATTCAAAACCCTTTTTTTTTTTTCTGATGATTTTTTTTTTTCCTTTATTCTGATTCTCGGGCATAACGATTTTGGGGGCTCTGATGAAGGTTTGGAGAGGGAATCCCCCTGGGGAAGGTTGCTTTCCCTTTGGCCCCTGCAAAAATTTTCTTGGAAAGGAGAAATTTTTTAAGCCCCAATTTGGCCCCTTAAATCCAGCACTTTTTTGGGTTTCTTCTTTTAAGGATGGGCCTTTTTCCTTCATGGTTTTTTTTTTCTGGAAAAATTTTTTTCCATAAATGTGAACTTTGTTCTCTCATTTAAAAGGTTTTTCCCCTGTTTTGGGAAACGGGGGGAAAAAATTTTAAAATCTTAAACAAAGTTTTTTCCCCCGGGGTTTTTTTTTTGGGGGAGCCCCTTAAACTTTTAAAATTTTTTTTGGGAAGGGAAAAATTGAAGAAACCCAGGGGATGGGTTTTTTTCATCCTTAGTAAACCCAAAATTTTTTCCCATTACCCTTTGAAAAAAACTTTCCCCCTGCCCTTTCTTCTAAAAAGGGCCCCCTTTAAACTAAGGTCCCCTCGTCCTTAAATTTTTAAAGGAAAAAAACTTGATCACCCCAAAAATTTTGCCCACCATTGGGGAGGGAAGTTTGTTTGGGGAAACCCCTGTTTTAAAGGCCCCCGGGAAAAGCTTCTCTTTCACCTCATATTAAATTAAAAGGGGGAAAAAAACCGGCCCCTTTTTGTAAAAAAGGGCCCTTTCCCTTTTTCCCTTGCACTTAAGCCCCCCTTAAAAGGGAAAAGCCCAATTTCCCCGGGTTTGACCTGGGGATAAAAATTTCCCCTAGGAATTTTTTAACCCACCCCCAAGCCCAAACCCCCGTCCCCCTCCCCCTTTAACAGGGCGAAAGCCCGGGAAACCCTTTAAAAACCTTTTGACGCCCCTTTGGGTGAACCCCCCTTAAAATTTTTTCCCCCCCTTGCCAAGAAAGGTTTAAAAACCCTTGGGTTGGTCCAAATCCAAAAGGGGAAAATAACACGGGCCGGGGGTTGGCCTTTTAAGGTTGGGGTTTTTGGGGGAAAAATTTCCAAGTTTCCCCGGGGGAAAAAGGAAATCTCGTCCCCTTGTGTTTTGGGCCCAGGGTTTCCCCAATTTTCGATCATTGGGGAAAAAACTTAGGGAAAATCCCCCTCATGCCCCCCCCATTGACAAGAAGCGTAAAATCCCGTCCCTTTTCTGCCAAAAAGCCCTTTTCTTTTCCTGCCTGAACCCAGGAAAAAAAATTTTAAAAGGGGAAATATTTTTTTTTTTTGGGGCCCCTTTTTGGACCCAAAAATTTTGGTTTTTCAAAAATTTTTGGGCCCAAAGCAAAAAGACCGTTTTCCCCTTTTTTTGGGGTTTCCCCAAGGGGAATTAAAACCCATCTTTTAGGGCCCTTTTTTTTCTTGTTTTCCTCTGGGAAAACCCCTTGATAAGACAAAAATTCTGGCAAAAACTTTTTGCCCCCCCCTTTTGGGGGCTCTCCCCCACATACCCCCCCGGACCCATGACCCGGGAAAAACCCTTTTCGGGGCATTTTTCCCCCGTTTTTTTTTCGGGGGCCCTTCCCCCCCATGGCCCCCTTTTTTTTAGGGGGAAAAAAACCGGGTTTTCACGGGAAAGGGGAAATTAAATTCACGGGGGTTTTGGGGGGGTTTGGGGTGAAATACCCTGTCCCCATGCCCTTTTTCCGCTGTGACCCCCCCTCACTTTTTTAATGGGGGAAATTTTTTACACCCCCCTTACCATATGCGAAAATAAAAGGGGCAGCAATCTAAAAACAAAACCCCTACTCAGTGAGGATTTTTTTTTTGGCCCCTGGGTTTGGTTTTTGGACCAAATTTCCCCCTCCCTTTTTGTTTTTTAGGGGTGGGGGGTTTTTTTTTTTATAAAGGGGAAACCATTAAACTTTTTTTAAAGGGAATTTTTTTCCCCCCTGCCCCGGGGTTTGGGTTTTTGGTTTTTTAAACCCTTTGGGGGGGCGGGCCAAGGATGGGAAAAGGTTTGGGGCCCTTTTCAACCCACTCCAAAAAACGGGTTTTCTTAAAGTCTCTGTGTTTTTTTTTTGTGACCCCCCTTCCCCAAAACCTTGAAGATTTTGAAAAGTTTTAATGCTCCGGGGAAAAGCCCCGAGCCCGGGGTTTCATACCCCTCATTTTGGGCCTGCTCATCAAATAAAAACCCCCCCAAAAAAAATTTAAAGGGAATGGGGGAAAAGGGTTTTGACATTGTGTGCCCCCCTTTTGTTTTAACCCCTTAGACTGATTTTTGCCCCACTTCCCCCTTGGGGCCAAAACCCGGAAAAAGGCATTTTTTTTAACAAACCAATTGGATTAAACCCCATGGGCGGTATCCAAAATACATAACCCCCCAGACAAAAAACGTGGGCCCCCTTTTTTTTTAGCGATTTTTTCCATTTTTTCCTTTGACAGATCATTTTAAAGCCCCCCGAAGCTTTGGATTTTCCTTGGGGGTTTAAACCCCCTTTTGGGAAGGGTTTACTGCACCCTTTTTTAAAAATGGGGCCCCTTTTCAAAAATCCCGCTTCGCACTGAAAAAGGGTTTCCCCCTTTCCCGAGCCCCTCTGCCCGGGCCCCAGCGGGCAAAAACCTGCCCCTTTCCTTGCCTTTTTCCCCCCAAAATAAAAGGGGTTCCCCTAAGGCCCCTTAAAAGCGATTTTTTGACCGGGGCCCCCAGCCTTTAAAAACCATAAAAGACCCCAAGGCCCCCTTTTGTTTCTGCTTTTTGGGTTTTTAAGGTTGGCAATGGCAGTTTTTAAAAGGTTTGCATTTTCCAGGTTTCTGTATTTTCCCCGGGCCCAAAACGGCCCAAAAAAAAATTTTAAAAGACTGGGGGGTTAACCCAGTTTTCCCGCAAAAACCAAAGAAAACCCAAGTAAAAAACTCCAAATAAAAATCTGTTTTCCCCCTCACTCCCTTTTTTTTGGGGGTTTTTCAACTGGGTGGGGGGCCCCGGGGCCCTTAAAAGGGTTTCCGGGGGCCGGAAAAAGGGGTTTAAATTTTTCCCGGGAAAAGAATGATTTTTTGTTTGAAAAGGGTTTTGACCCTTTGGGGGTTTAAAGCCCCCCTTGGGAAATTCCGGATGCCCCCGCCCTGCCCGGGCCTGTGGAACTGGGCCAGAAAACCCCACCTGGGGGCCCCATTTTCCCTTAAAAAACCCCTTGCCCCCTTTGTAAAGGGCAAAACTGGGGTGAAATAAAATTATTTTTTTTTTTTTGTGGGGGTTTTTCCTTTTGGGGGCCCACCAGAAAACGCAGGAAAGGGGCTGCTTGGGGGGGTTTTTTCCGGGTTGAAAAATGGGGGGAAGGGGTTTTTAAGGGAAAAAGGGGCCCCCCTCCCAAGAAAACCCTTTTTCAGCACATACCCACAAAGTGCAATCAACTGGTTTTTGCCCCCCCTGGTTTTTCCTGGGGGCCCAAAAAAAGAAAACCCCGGGAATTCAAAGGCCCTTTTGGCCCTTCATCGCCCCGGGGCCCCCAATCCCTTTTTACTTTGGCAAATTTTGGCGTTTTTTCCTTTTTCCCCACCCTTTTTTTGAAGAATTTTTAAAATTCCAAGCCCTCGGCCTTCCCCCCTTGGCACTTCCCTTTTTTTTTTTACCCCTGGGGCCCCCTCTCCCCTTCTGCATTTTTCCCTTTTTAAAACCCCCTGAGCCCCCCCCTGCACTTTTTTTTTTTAAAGGGCCTAACCCCTCCTGCCTTTTTTCCCTTTTTTTAGCCGGGAAGCCCCCTCCCACTTTTTTTCCTTTTTTTTTTAGCCTGATTTTTTTTCTCCCCAATTTATTTTTTTTCCTTTTTTTTTTCCCTTTTTCCCCTTTAAAAGGAAACGCCCCATTTTTTTTGGTTTCCCCCTTTTTTAAACCCAGGGGGGGCCCCCCCAAAAAATTATTTTTTTTCCCAAATTGGGGACTAAAGGCCATCTTGAGCAAAAATGTTTTTGTTTTTTTTCCCCGGGGAAACAAAAATTTTTTTAAATTTAATTTTGACCTGGAAAATCTAGCCCCTTTGGAGTTGAGAAAAATTACGGATTTTTTCCCGTTTTTTTAATTTTTTGGCCTTTTTCCTGCCAAAGGGGGACCCCTCTTTTCCCCCCCTACCCCCCCATTTTGCCTTTCCCCCCTGCCTTTTTTTTAAACCAGCCCATTTAAGGGCTTCACCCCGAAAATTAAATTTTCCCCCCCCCTTTTTTAAGGGGGGTTTTGGGCCCCCAAAAACTGCCTTAAAATTTTTTCGTGCGCGGGCATTCAGCCATCCCAAAAAACCTTTCTTGAAAGGCTTTCAAGAAATCCCCCTTTTGGGAAGAATAAAAAACCCCCCGACAAAAAGGGGGGAGGAAAACCCCCCCCCTTTTCCCAAACCGCTTTTTTCCGGGGTTTTACCCACAAAGCCCAATTTTATATATTTAGGAATATTTTTTTTTAATTTTACCCAAACCCCCTTTTTAAAGTGTCCGGTTTTTGGGGGAGGGGCCGTTTTTTTAAACCGTAAAAAATTTTGGTTTTTCCCGGGAAAAATTTGTGGGATTTTTCGGGGCTTCCTGCCCCTTAAAAAATCATCATTATCGGGTTTTGCCCCTTTTTGTTTTTTTGTTTCAGAAACGGGGGAATTGCACAAGGGCTTTTTTTTTTTTCCGGAAATTTTTTTTTTTTATTTAATGTGAAATGCCCCTCTTTTAAGAAAATCCCAATTTTTTTGTTTTGGGGGGGTTAAAAAAAACCCCGCCCCCCAGGGCCTTTCTAGGGGGACCCCCAGAATTTAAAAAATTCCCCAAAGGGTAAATTTTGGGGGTAAATTTGGGCGGGTTTTTTTTTTTTTCAAATTTTTGGGGGGGGGCCGCAGAAAAACCGTGGGGGTTAAAAAATCCCCAACCAATGTCCCTTGGTTTCCCAAAAGGGAGATTTCCCCGGGATTTGTGGGCCCTTGGAAAACTGAAAAAGGAAACCCCCCCGGGATTGATGTTTGGGGGCCCAAAAGCCCAAATTTTTCCTAAACTTTTGCCCCCCCCCGGGTCCCCCCTTTAAAGAAATTTTTCGGGATTTTTTTTTTCGGTCCCCCCCAATAAAACCCAATAAAAGGTGAAAACCTTTGGGGCTTTGGTGGGGTTATTGCCCCGGGAAAACCCTTTTAAAAACCCTTCGAAATTCCAAAAAATTTTTGGGGGAAACGGGAAAAATTTAAACCCAAACCCAAAACCGCAGAACCCCTTAAATTTTAAAAAGGGCAAAAAAAAGGGAAAAAAAGGGTTTAAAAACAAAAATTTTGGGGTTTTTTTTCCACCCTTGAATCAGTTTTAATTTTTAACGGGTTTAAAAGCCTGGGGGCCCCCCGCCCCTTTTCTGAAATTTTTGTTTTTCCTTGGTAAAAAAAAACCATTGATGAAGCCCGGCCAAAGTTGGGGGTTTTTCCCACGTTTTTCCTTCTGCTGTTGGGAAAAATCCCTCTATCGGCGGGCTGGTTTCCCCCTCCCTTGTTTTTTTTTGCGCGGGAAACCCCCAACTTTTTTTGGTTTGCTGCCCCATCTGTTTGGCCCCCCCCAAAAAATTAAAATTCCTTCTCCCTAGCCCCAAACCACCAAGGGGGTGCTCCCAGAAACAGTAAAAAAATGAAAAAAAGGGGAAAAGCTCCCCGGGAAAATTAAAAACCATCACGGGGCCCCCTAAAAAAACCCCCCCTTTTTGGGGAAAAAAATTTTTTAATAAAACAAAGAAAAGGGGGGAGCACAAAAAAAAATTTCCCCTGGCCCCAGCAAAAAAAAGGGCAGCTAAAAGGCAAAAAAATAGGGAAAAAAATTAAAAAACTAAAAGGAAAAACAAATCTAAAACTGGGGAGAACAAAAAACAATCCCTTTACGGGGGGACATTTTACCCCTCCCCTAAAAATCCCCCTTAACTGGGGGGCATATAACCTGCCAAATAAAAAACCAACGGGTTTGGGAACCCTAAAAACCCCCCCCTTTATTAAACCCCCCCTTGCGAAAACCTGAGGGCGCCCCACCCCTTCCCCGGGAAAAAAAAAAAAAACAGGGGGAATTTTTTTGGGGGGATTTTGGGAAAAAAAAGGGGTTAAGTAAACAATTTAAAGTTTTTTTTTTTTTTTAATTTTTTAAAGCCCCCCTCAACCTCCCCTTTTTGGGGACAAAATAACCTGCCTATAATCCCCTACTGGGGGACCTAAAATCGGGGGGCCTTTTTCTGGGTTTTCCAAAAAACCCACCCGGGCCGCCCCGGCCCCCTTTTTTTTTTTTCCCCTTGGGGAAAGGGGCCCCGGGGTTTAAAACCGACTTTTTTATTTTTCGCCCCATCTTTTGGGGAACATTCGGATTTTTTGTTTTTTTTACAGAGAAAAACCTTCTGTTCCTGTCACGAATTTTCTGCACTTTCCCCACAAAAAGATCCCGTCCATCTCCCCCAGCAGTCACTGTACAGTAAAAATCACCAATGACAAATTTTTTTTTCAGATTCTCACCTTCAAAATGACAATATCCCTAAACATCAACCAAAACATCCACCTAAAACATGGAGCAAATCTACCAGACAAGTGATTGGGGACTAAAAAACACTCCTACAAAAACCAAGACCCAAAACTATTACTACTTAAGGCTCAAATAATCCTGCCAGACCTGACCGAACGCAACCCCCACATGTGACTATCCACTGCAAACAAGGCCCTAAGACATATATTACCGCCATACGGGGAAACCAGATAGTGGTAGATACTAGTTGTAAAGTAGGCTCTGCAGACATATAAGTGATTACACCTGCAGTTTACATTTAAATAACCTACCGGAGACGTCCCTTTTCTATCAGCATTAATTCACTTTCCCCTTTTTTCTTCTCCATCCGGTTCACACCTTCATGCTGATTGCCCTCCCGGCCAAGACTCGTACCCTGGATTTGGACACAAATATCTTAAATCCCCCACATTTCCAGCAACTCCTTAATTATAGGTATAGCAGGTCCCCTCAGTTAGTATAATAGGGGCACTGAAGCATTATATGGGCCAAAAGGCGATATAATGGGGCCACAAGCAGTAATATATAGGGGCCAAAGGCATATATAGGGGGCACAGGCAGTATATGGGGCCACAGCAAGTAATATAGGGGGCACTGAGGGGATTTTATGGGGGCCACAGGCAGTAATATGTGGGGCACTGAGGCAGTATATAGGGGCCACAAGAAGATATATAGGGCACTGAGGCAGAATATAGGGTCACTGAGGCAGTATATGGGGTCACTGAGGCAGTAATAATGGGGTCACTGAGGCGGTATATGGGGCCCACAGGCAGTATATGGGGGCCACAGGCAGGTATATAGGGACACAGGCAGGTATATAGGTGCACAGGCAGCATATGGTGGCCACAGGCAGGCATATGGCGGCCACAGGCAGGCGTATGGGGGCCACAGGCAGTATATGGGGGCCACAGGCAGTATCTGGGGCCACAGGAGGAATATGGGGGCCACAGGCAAAGGGAATATGGGGGCCACAGGCAGGGATATGGGGGGCCACAGGCAGGCATAATAAAGGGGCACAGGCAGTATATGGGGGCCACAGGTAAAGGAATAAGGGGGGCCACAGGCAGGCAATGGGGCCACAAAAGGGAGTATATTTGGGGGCCACAGCAGGGATTTTGGGGGCCACAGGCAGGCGTATTTGGGGGCCACAGGCAGGGATTATAAGGGGACAGGCAGCTTATGGGGGCACAGGCAAGGGATATGGGGGGCCACAGGCAGGGGTATGGGGGCCACAGGTGGCGGGATATGGGGCCACGGGCAGTGATATGGGGGCCACAGGCAGGCATATAGGTGCACAGGCAGGGATATGGGGCCACAGGCAGGGATATGGGGGCCACAGGCAGGCATATAGGGGGACAGGCAGTTTATTGGGGCCAAAAGGATGGGAGATATGGGGCCAAAAGGCAGGGATATGGGGGCCACAGGCAGGGATTATAGGGCACAGGCAGCATAATGGGGGCCACAAAGGCAAAGGGAAAATGGGGGCCACAGGAAGGGATATGGGGGCCACAGGCAGGGTAATGGGGGCCACAGGCGGGCATAAGGGGCCACAGGCGGGGATATAGGGGCCACAGGCAGGATATGGGGCCACGGCAGGGAATGGGGGCCACAGCGGGATATGGGGGGCCACAGGCGGGCGTAGGGGGCCACAGGCAGGCTTTATAGGGGCACTGGGGCGGGGTTTAAACGTGTTAAAAATAACAACATTAATACTCACCTTAACTCCCCCGGGACCGCGCTTGTCCTCTTAGCCCCGCTCCCCGGCAGCTCCCCCGGCCACGGCCTTGAGCGCTGTGCGCCCCAGGGGCAGGGGGCCCTCGCAATGACATCACTTATCGGACGCTGCCGGGTGGGGCACGGGGGCCGCGGGGGTCCCCCAGCGCTGTAGGGCCCCGGGGGCCCCCCCCCTGTTCGGACTGCGGGTCCGACACTTTTGCGGGCAGGGACGCCGCTCTCGCCCCCAGAAGCCCCTTGCTAGTGTCGTCCAGCGGACGCACATGCAGGAAGGGCCAGTCGGTGCTCCAGGCCCCCGGGGAAGGGCCCGGAGCCGGAGACTGGGGCACAGGGGGTTTTTTTTCGGGGCCCGGCCCCCAAAAAACAGTCTAGCGACGCCCCCCCCTATATACCGTGGGGGACATAAACCGCCATATCCTACAGGGGGGGCATATAACCCTATATTACCCACTAAGGGACCTCTATACCTACTGGGGGACATATATCCTGCCTATATACCCAATGGGGGACGTCTAACCGCCTAATTCTGCTGGGGGGGCCTATAACCTGTCGGGGACATAAATCCGACATATAACTAGGGGAAAAATATAACCTGTGGGGACATAAAACATATGTATCTACCTACTGGGGGACCTATATACCTACTGGGGGACATATTACCTGCCTATATACCTGCTGTGGGACCTATAACCTACCTACGGTATATACCTACTGAGGGACAAATAACTTACTGAGGCACCCTATTACCTAGACTGGGGTACATATAATTTACTGGGTTGTGAAGTGGCTAATATCAGTCGTCAAGTCGATTGATAAGAGCTTAGCAATCGACTCCGGGGTCTATATAGGTATTGGGTAGAACTGAGTAAAATATTATTGGATAGAATTGCGTTAAATTAATTGCCCACCCCTGCTGTAGAGGGAGCAGAGGATGCCGTTGCATTGATCCCAGTGCCTGATAACCCCCAGTGGTTCATGTACTACACAGAAAAACCCTGATTCAGTGACTGGCTGTCCCACTATGGATACTCCAGTTGGTCCAGGCTCAGACAACCACAGTCAGAACACATTTGCAGCAGAAGACATTTGTGTCCCACAGTCTGCATGATAACACCGAGCCGCCAAAACAGGTAGCACTGTCATGGAGACACATATATATTGTATACATAAGGGAAGCATGCCACAATCCAAGCATCTTTGCTATAGATGAGGACAGAAGAATTTTTTAAAGGGATTGTCCACCTCATAAGAAGATGAAAGGAGCAGCTCCTGGGCACCAAGTAAAAAAAAAAAAACAAATTTTTTTTACTCATCTTTCTCCGATCTCTGGTTCCAACGCCGGCTTCTGCTGACGAGTTGTATCTTCTGAATGGGGACCTCACCACTGTGGCCACTTATTGGCTGCAGTGGTCACATGCCACTAATTTATATGAAGAATAGCTCCAAGCGGTGATGCAAGTTAGTGGCACATGATCACTGCAGACATTTAGCCGCTGCGGCTGTGATGTTCCTGTTCAGAAATGACGGCTTGTCAACTGAAATCTGGGAACACGCGGCGCTGGAAGCTGGGATCGGAGACAGGTGAGTATAAGTTTCATCATATTACTGGGGCCCAGGAGCTGCTCCTTTCATCTTCTTATGAGGACAAGCCCTTTAACCCCTTAACGACCGCCCACCGACTTTTGACGTCGGCTGGTGCAGGTCGTTTGTCTATAGCGACGTCTTTTGGCGTCGCTGCAGAAATCGGAATTTGCGGCTCTGGGCTGTGCTGAGATCGGGGCTGTACTACACAGCCCTGATCCCAGAGCATCTCCCACGAGCACCAGGAAGTAGGGGAACGCTCGCACCCCGGTGCTTTAAATCTTTGATTGCCGCGGATCGTCACCGCAGCGCAATCAAAGGGTTTCCCTGCTCTGTCAGGTGATCGGAACCTCCAGTGACCCGACAGAGCCCGGGGAACGGCTGCACAGTCAGCCCTGGGGACCTAGAATAGTCTCAGGGCCGTCTGTGTAACAAGCCAGCGATCAGGGCAGACAGTGAGCTGCCCTGATCACAGCCTGTCAGACTGACACAGATTATAATGTATTAGCCTATATGAATAGACGAATACATTACTAAGTGTAAAAAAAAAAAAAAATGTAAAACAGTTCTCCCTTCATGGGATTTTAAAAAAAAAGTACAAAACATAACAAGTGTAAAAAAAAATGAATAAAAAAAAAATAAATAAATATTTAATAAAAAATAATTGTGCATATAATACACACAAAAAAACTCTACACATATTAGGCATCCACACGACCATAATAACTTGTAGAATTAATCTAACAAGTGTAAAATTTGAATGGTGCGAAAAAAATAAATAAATAAATTTTAAAAAAATTAAACAAAATTCTGCAATAATTTATAAGTGAACTTAAACCATTCTTTCATAAAATGCAACTTGTCTCAAATAAAACAAGGCCTCATACAACTGCGTCATTGAAAAAATAAAAAAGGTACAACTGTTGAAACGCAAGGAGGCAAAAACTACTTTTCACTCTTGGGGCTTAAGGGTTTAAAGAGCAATTAATTCATGTAACAAAAAAAATAATCATTAGTGGAGTTGTACAGATTTTGAAAAAAAGGACTAAATCTGGTATTGCCGCTAAGCACTATTCAAACCAATAGGGCCGATCTGCAATACCAGGCGCAATCCATGGAGAACAGTGGTGCTGTTTCAGAAAAAAAAATATTCTTATGTATTAGGCTGATTAGAAGAGACATAAAATGTTACACAAGAAAACTCTTTATTATAATGCTATGATATACACAGTACAAAGACCAAACCCCTAAAAGCACTTAAAACATCCAGCGTTAGTATCTATTTGGGTCCCCGTAAGGCAAACCACAAAACCCTGCTATGAACATACACACCCTTACAGCCCACGGAGCATGAATACAGAAATATATGTTCATGCATTTTCTTTTGCCACTCTGTATTTTCACATTTGCCTTAGATTTTATATACTAATGCATCTCCAAAAATTAGAATATCACTAAAAAGATAATTGATCTGTATAGTCCTGGAGAACCCCTTGAATTTTTTAAGATGCACTAGTTTATGCACAGGAACCATTTCCAATTAATTCCTGATGAAGTTACATTTGATACATGTGGGGTGTATCTCCAGTATCTACCTGCTGCCTGCATAAGGCTATGTTCACACGAGGTAACTGCGACACGCATTTCGCCGCGTATTTGCGCTCTAATACGGGCGAGATGCACGGCACAATTACGGTAATCCATAGTTCTCTATGAGAGCTATGGATTACACCTCCTCTCCCCACTCGTACAATATCATCATATTGTATGAGCGGGGAGATAAGTGACATGTCAAATACGCACCGCGAGTAATGCATGTCACTGGGGCCGGCGGGAGTACACCCGTATCAGCGCGAGCTCCCGAAACACACGATGTATTGCGGCGCGTACTGTACACGTCACAATACATCGTGTGAATATACCCTAATTCAGCCTCCCCCAGTCCTGTGCTGTCTACTCCTTTAAGGGTGCTTTCACACTGTGCGTTTTTGATGCGTTTTTCAATGCTGTACATTGCTGCACAAAAATCGCGGTAATTACCGCGATTTTACCGTGATTTTTGCCGCGATTTTTTTCAGCAATGTACAGCATTCATTGCTGTGCCTTTCTGCACAAAAGACGCTTTGAAAAAACACACCGTGTGAAAGCACTCTAAATCTTAAAAATCCTTATCACACAAGTGTTATGCTTACCCTGGTAGGGCATGTGCATTGGGTTTTGACACCTGTATATATTTATGTATTCAAGATTTTTGACTGTAAGGCCCCGTTCACACGGCTTATTCACGCCGGATTTGCGAGCCGGATTGCGCTCGCAATTCCGGCTTGAATAAGGGGCCTTTGCGGGGGTGGTGCGGGGGCGCAGGCCCGCCGGCCCCATAGACTGCCATTATCCACGGCACGTATTGCGCCTGGATAATGTGCATGTCACTTACTCCCCGCCCGGCGGATTCGCCGAGCGGGAATGAGCAACGGAATCCACTGTTCTCTATGAGAGCAGTGGATTACCGTAATTACTGCGACGGATTGGCACCGTACTGCAGCGCAAATCCGGCGCGGAGTACGGCGCCAATCCGCGGCGGAATAAGCCGTGTGAACAGGGCCTAAGGGTGCTTTCACACGGTGCGTTTAAAATGCACCAAAAACGCACCGTGTGAAAGCACCCTTCGGGTTTGTATGTTCATAGCAGGTTTTTGTGGTTTGCCTTAGGGGATTACATTTTTAGATCCGTGTTTCGGACCCAATCACCCATCTAACAATGTGCAGTGTGATTTACATTGCTTTCAATGTAAAACACGCATTGACGTTCAGTTGAGTGATCACTGATGCGTCTTTCGGATCCGTTCACAGAATTGTCATGTCAGTTCTTGATCTGTTTGATGCAGCAAAAACGCACCCAAACACGCACCACACTCTGGGTGGGTATTGGATACGTTTTATGCAGTGCTTTTGAATATGTTCTTCAGATCAGATCGAAAACGTATCCAAAAACGTATTCAAAAACACCGTGTGTACATCCCCTTACAGGGAACCAAATAGATATTAACTATGGATGTTTTTAAGTACATTTAGCAGCTGCAATACATCTGCTGTTGAAAGCACGTGCTGGCCAGAGCGTACTTTCAACAGCGGCCCTCCTATTCAGTTCAGTATTCCCCGGCGCATAAGCACCCAAATAAATGGGAATACGCGGGTTTAACATTGCACTCAATGAATGCTAGGATTTTAACATAGTTGCAGGGCATATTTCGAGCACATTGTGTGAACAAACCCTTACATTGTCTCTAGCTACACCAAGACTGGTCCCATCCAATGATACATTTTTAGTTCCTGATTTTCCCGAAGCCATTGACCACAGATATCGCAGCATGGAGAGGCTCAGTGAATGTAGTGGTAAAAGTGTGCAGGAGTTTGATAGGGTCAGATAAGGCGTAAAACGACAAACGTCCCGCCTCATAATCCAGATAGACGCCAAAGCTTTGTGAGGAAATGTTGGATGGAACTGGGATTTGCTGTCCATCATGAAGTAGGAAATACTCTGCATTAAATCTGCGCAAACACCAAGACTTCTCATTATTTCCAAGGTAACTGCTATGTCCTCTTCTGGATACACTGGGATAGGCCATTCCGATCCTTACATTCCCAGTTTTACCAATTTCCACTTCCCAGTAATGGCGTCCGGATGAGAAATTTGTCAGACTCAGTACCTGGCAGCTGTCGAATTGATGGGAACTGAGAGGGGCCTTATTTGGTGCTTTCTTGAACGAAGCCATTTTCAGGTCTTCAGATACACTGACCAAATTTCCAGCTGAAGCTGCATCTAGGAGGATTTCCGATTTTGGTTGCACATGTATGCTATCCTTGATTTGACTCATCATATATGCAAGACCTTTCACCAAAGGCAAGGAGATTAACCCCTCATCAAGGTCTCCTAAATAAGGTTGAGTTTTTTCCCAGGGGTTACCTACCAGTGGCTCCCGGTCTTGTAGGATAATTAATGGATCAGTCTCCTTACGCAGATTCTCAAGGTGAATGATCTTCTTGGTCAAGTCATCGTTTTCGGATTCCAGGCATTGAAGGAGATCAGTGATCTCAAGTGAGATGTCCTCTTTTTGTCTGGCGACCTCACTCAACACCATTTGCTGTAGAACATCCAGCTTTCTTCTGATGTCCGTGAACAAGTTCACCACTGCCTTGGTTACATCAGTGGCGCTTTCTTCAACCTTGATCTTGTGATCTTGAAGACTCTGGATTCTGGTCTCAGACTCCTCTTTCTGGTAGGAAAGTTCTTGCAGGTGTTTAATCAGGTAAGTCATCTTCTTTTTGGAGGCTTCCTCTAGTTGGTCTACACGATGTTCTTTGTGGCTTCCATCCAATCTACAAGACACACAGATACATTCGGAGTCCTTGTAGCAGAAATACTCCAGGATCTTCTTATGGGTGGAACATTTCCTGCTGACCAAAGAATTGCTGGGCTCTATTAGCACATGTTCTGGTGACTTAACATGGACCCTCAGGTGCTCAAGACACAGCGAAGCTTCACAGTTCACACAAGTCTTGAGAGCAGGCACAGGAGAGTGAATACAGTATGTACATGAGACGCCACCAACCTCTCCCTCAGGCACAATGGAAAAATATTCTGCTATATTCCTTAGGGCAATATTTATGTTCAGAGCAGGCCGTTCCAGGAAGGATTCTCTGCACCCCGGGCAGGAGTAGGTTCCAGACATCTCCTGTGAATCTAGAACTTGCTTGATACAATCCATGCAGAAGTTGTGTCCACATCTTAGCATGACCGGGTCTGTGAACACGTTCAGACAGATGGAGCAGTTCAGCTCTTCTCGCAGGTCAGCAGACGCCATGACTGTAGAGGAAGGAGTTGTGCTGCTGTTACTTTCAGTTTTCTGTGCAGGGCGGGACAGGGCAGAGTTTAGTTTCCTGGCTTTTAACACTGTATAGTCCTGTTTGTGTTTAAACAGATTGCTGGCAGGACATTTTACCTAGTGTCTCCATCAGATGCCAGGAAATACTTAGGAAAAAAAGAGAGACCAGATGTTTATCTCTCTATATAATATCTATTGATTTCTATCTATCCATCCATCTAACTCATATCTATCTATCCCATTTCTATCTATTTAATGATATCTATCTATCTATCTATCTATCTATCCCATATCTATCTAATATCTATTGATATTATCTACTATCTATTGAAACCTGTCTAAAATCTCACATCTATCTAATTCATCTATCTTATCAATCAAATCTATAAACTTCTTATTGGCTTTTAATTACACCCAGCTATACCTCTAAACACATCCATTTCTTAAAGGGGTGCTTCCACCATGTACTTTGATGGTTATATCGTTAGTATATGCCATCAAAGTCTGATAGGTGCAGGTTCCATCTCTGGTATCTGAACCCATCTCGGAAAGAAGTCCCCAAAATGTTTGGCTCAGAATGGAGAGCCGCTCACACTTGCATACAACTCTCCATTCTGTTCTATGGGAGTTCCCAGTACAGGGGAGCGCTGTGTTCTCCATTCTGTTCTATGGGAGTTACCAATACAGAGGAGCGCTGTGTTCTCTCCATTCTGTTCTATGGAAGTTCTCAGTACAGGGGAGCGCTGTATTCTCTCCATTCTCTTCTATGGGAGATTCCAGTACAGGAGAGCGCTGTGTTCTCCATTCTGTTCTATGGGAGTTACCAGTACAGAGGAGCGCTGTGTTCTCTCCATTCTTTTCTATGGGAGTTCCCAGTACAGTGGAGCGCTGTGTTCTCTCCATTCTGCTCATATGGTGGCTGTTAGATACTGCTGACACCCACCACTAACAGCAGAAATCAGAGTCAGCTATGATCTCTGCTGTTGAACCATTTAAAGTGCGGCGATCATGGCAGTGTCGTCTAAATAACCACCGATCAGCTACCTGCGACGAGACTGCAGAGTACCGAGTAGTTGCTATGTCAGCTAGAAGTCTAATGAAGGCTTTCGTTGCTGCCACTTTACTGCTCCTATAACTTCCTTCCCTACTTTTAGAAATACAAAAAAAAAAAATTATAAAAAAAATATTAAAAGCTGAAATCACCCCCCCTTTTGCCATTTTACAAACAGAAAAATAAATTTTTTTTAAAAAGTCTCATCTATTTAGATGTAACATCATTTATCCCGCACAGTAAACACGGAACAAGAAAAAAAATTCCCTACGCCAAATTGCATCATTTCCTGTCCTTGTAAGAAAAAGTGATTACAAAGTCACATCTGTGCCAAACTGATACCAATGAAAGCTACACTTCAGCCCGCAAAAAAAATGCACCATCACTTAGTTCCATAGAGCAAAAAATGCTTTTACCAAAACATAACAGAAACTCTACACATTTCCTATCACTGGAATCGTACCGACCTGCAGAATACAGATAACACATCATTTATACTGAAGAGGGAATGTCGTAAAAAACAAACCCCCCGCAAACATGGCGCAAGTATTTTTTTTTTCTTTACATTCTACCCCACTTAGAATATTTTTCGGTTTTCCCAGTACGTTATATGGTATGGTCAATGGAACCATTACAAAGTACATTTGTAAAATAAAAGTCCTCATATGTCTATGTACATGGAAAAATAAAAAACACTCATGGCTCTTGGAAGGCGCGGCGGAAGTTGAACGTGATGAAAAAATTAACGCTTAGGGCCACATGTATGAAGCTGTTTAGGTCTAAGGTTAGGTTTCTATGGGCAAAAGAGTGAGTTTTAGGCCATGTTCACACAGCGTTTTTGGACGAGGTTTTCGGAGCGTTTCCTCGCCCAAAACCTCATCCAAAATGCTTCCAATACGCCCCCAGTTCATTTAATTGATCCCTATGTAATACCTCGTTGTAGTTCACACACGACGAGATTTTTACACGCTTCTTTGGAAGCAATGAAAGGCCATGTTGTAGCGCCTCACCTTCGTCCGTCCGCCATCTTGGAGTGGCTCTGGGGGTTCTCGCTCATGGAATCGCCGTCTTTGGTAAAGCGGATTGGCACAAACTTACTCCAACTCCAAGGAAGCAGTGTTAAACTGGCCTCAGCCAGTTTTATTGAGGCACATGCAAACAAATAATACAAACACAAACCTCAGGCCGTCTGGCCACTGACTAACAAATTAGTCCCTCTCTATCCGTGGCCTGGACCTAGCGTCCAGTACCACCAATGCACCTCCAATCTCACCCACTGGTGTAGGCTTCCCTCAGCCTCTTGGGGCCAGAGCCTCTCTCCAGCTCTGCTGCTCCAACTTCCAGGTAGCAGGCCACGCCCCCTGATCACTTGGTGAGACAGGCCTTTTATAGCCATCTCGGGACTGGCCCAAAAACCCGACATGGAACCTGGAGACCTGGGACGTGGGAACAGCCACCCACCCATCTGCAGCTGTTCCGGGGAAGCCAACCCATAATGGCTGGATATCAGCCATGCTATATACAGCTGTCAGCAACACTAGGTTGCTGACAGATAACAATTGGCTCCCCCCACCAAGCCCAGGCACTTGGTGGCACGTCTCTACCAGGACGACTCCACTTAGTGGCAAAGACAGGCAACTACCTGTAGTCACTTTGTCACACATCCCTCCCCTCTGACAAAGCCCGTAGGGCTTTCTCACATTACCCAGGCTTCCTCCGGGGTCAAAGCTCCTATTTTGGGGCAACGTCTTCCCTACAACCTCAGGGGCAGAGATGATATTGGTCACATACCTAGCTGTGGGCTCATCCCATGCATTCACCTTATAAGGGTCAACAGACTGGTCATAGTCACTTTTTACAGGTGGCACAATCCATGCACGCTCTGCACCAAGGATGTCATCAACCACAGCCCGCATGCTGACATTCACAGGGTTACTAATGACAACCCCATTACCAGCGCTATCAGACCTTGTAGATTGCCTACACACCGGCCTTCTTGGCATTGTGCCCATGGGCAAGTTTTTCATTATCTTGGGTCTCACATAAGCAAGAGGCCCCTGGTTTGTCCCAGCAACCGCACTATCTTCATCAGAAGCTGTAATGACAGCAGACTTCTCAGAGTTGCTATCCACTATGGCCGCTTGGGGCGCACCTGAGCCCAAACCTGCTCCCCACTGTCTGCAGGACTATGAGGAACCCAAAAACCTCTCTTCAAACAAGTGCGGGTCCTCACTGCCCAAATCCCATCCCTCCTTAGGGTCAGCTACATTCCCAAATTTTTCTTGGAACCCTGGAGTACCGCCTCTAGGTTACTAGCTGCTTCTGGCCTTTCTTAGTGACCACCTCAGTGGTGATAGTTTCCCTTTGGACTAGGATCCCTTGGGGCCCCCCATAATATGCTTTGCTAGTAAGGCAGGGTTCCCCAAACTGCCAATATTACCTGGCATTTCACTAGTGCCAGAGGACAATTCCCTTTTTCACACTCCGTTTTACCAGCTCTGTTAGCAGCAGACCCTCTGCAGCAACTTTGTGGAGATGTTTCCTGCACAACCTCTGTAACCGTCTCTAAGGGAGAATACTCAACCTCTATCGGGGAGACTCCTACATCTTGCACATCCTCAAATTCACCCAATGAGCTGGAAGCAATGGCAGACACATTTATAAATGGGATTCAGTCATAGCATCCCGGCCATCCTCCCACTGATACACAAATATGGCTGTGTTCACATTAGGCAACTCAGTGACATGTTAAACATCAATAGCTGTAGCAGGTATCTGGCTGAAAAAGGCACACACCTGTAGGTCGCCACAAACCACAGAACATAATACCTCTGTGATACGGTTACTACTGTCCTCCATAACTCTGGGAGAATTTTTCAGCTCCCTCAGAACCAGGCACTTCTTTACCATCTGGGGATTTAAACCCACTCCCCTGCCTCTCACTAGGGTTCCAGCATACACCCAGCTCTGTGGTGTTTACCAGCTCACTCCTTCCATCACTGCAGTCTTTGTGACCATAGCAGAAAAAGCTACTGGCAATATAGCACCCATTGGAGCCAGTGAACTCAGCTGCACTACCTGTTCCAGCATGCCTGTTCTCTTCATTCCCTGCAGGGTCACAATCTGGATCCCCACCACACAGCTCCATCTCTAGAATACCCTGCTCCGGGCTGCACCCAAAATCTGCCTTGGCACACGTTTTCTTTGCACACGGTTTTCCATCATTCCCATCTGCATAACCAGCATCATCCTTACACTGAAGCACTGATACATTTGCTGTGTCCATTCCCACACTGAAATAGAGACTCTTCACAGAGTGGTTTTTCCCCTTTGTAACTAACCAGTACATTCACCCTCATAGTCCCCTCATACATGGTAGTAGAGCCCTCCTACACAGCAGCAGACCAAACACCTCCATGTGAGGCCGTTTCACTCTCAGGCAACACACATGCAGAGTTCCCCTTCAAGCAGGCAAACATCTCTCTGGGACCAACAAGAGCAGCACATAACTGCTGGCTATCCCTCACAGGACACACATCACCTGTGCTACTTGGGCTGCTCTCCCCTATGACCTCTAGGGGCGCACTAGCGCTAATACCCTCTGCTGCTCTGGCTGCAGCAGCCTGTTCACACACAGCAGTAGCTGGAGCTAGCTTTGTGATACGGCCAACCTCCCCCTGCTCAGACTGTGTGACATCAGTATTCGTGATCAATACATTGTTATTATTATCATCATCATCATTTTCTGCTGGCACATTAGTCATAACACGGTTGATAAAGTCACCATTCCCCTCAGGAATCGCAGCCTGGGAGACACTGAGTCCACAGTCCAGAGTCCTTTTGCTCTCAGCACTCTTTTCCTGCACAGGCATCAAGTCTGGGCCTCTGCTTGATCCACCCTGGTTGTCACACAACCCATGCCTGGCAGTCCCAACACAGGTGTCAGCCGCAATGCACCCCACTGGAGCAGTCTTACCGTGTCCCTGACAGGTCTGCACACCGGGTATGGCCTCTCGGAGCAGTCTGGACTACTCCTGCTGAGGCTATGTTCACACGGCTAAAAATGGGCCGTATTTCGGTCCGTAATTACGCGCCGAAGTGCGCCAATTATGGGCCGAGAACGGCCCATTCATTACGGTAATTCACAGTTCTCATAGAGATAGGTCCACGTTTTCCTCTCCCCGCCCGGCGAAGCCGCCGGGCGGGGGGATAATTGAAAATGTCACTTTCTAGCGGCGTATACGCGCCGTAGCAGTGATAGTCTATGGGCCCGGCGAAGTGCGGCCCCCCTGCTTACTCCCCCGCTCCCGCCCCGCCCCCGTCCACACGGCGTAATTGCGGGGCGTAATTACGTCCCGCAATTAAGCCGTGTGAACATAGCCTGACTGTCCATGTCAGCCATGGGTGGGGCTGCATTCACCTTGAGCTCCAGGGCTTGCAGCTGAGACCTCTCCGGCCTCCTCCTGGAAGGCAGCCAGGAGCACATCTCTCCACTTCATGGCATCTCCAACATGGCTCCCTCTGCTGGGCGGTGGTAGCAGCCTCCTGCTCCTGCAGGTGGTTGCCCGTGGCAACGGCAGCATGCAGGTCCCGCAGTAATGGGAGTCTCTCCAGACGTGGACCTCTTCTGGACGACTAGGCCTCCTGGCCACAGGACATCCGCTCCGGCACCTGTCGACCTGTAGGCATCCATTACACCTGTCAGGTTGGTTTGCTCTTTCCTCATACCGGGGAATAGTATTGAGAAGTGCCTTTATCGCCTCTTGATCTGCTTTAAACTGTGCCTGTAGCTTCTCAGTGTCCTCTCGTTGTTTAGCTACTTGCTGGGCCCACAGTTTACTTTTCTCCTGCTGCTGGGCATTTGCCTGCACCAACTGGGCAAGCAGCTCCTCCATTGTAAACAGATTTTTCCCAGGCAGCAGCTACAGTCTCTTTACTGGCATGTGTCCCCTGTCTCTCCAGAGACCGTTTCCTGCTCCACTGAGGCAGTCTCTTCTGACAGATCCTGGCTCACACAAGACTAGTATCCGACAGTCCTATGCAAACAGCAGCAGTCCTATGCAAACTGCCTTTTTTTTTTTTTTTTCCTTTGCACCGTTTCTGCACATCCGTTAGTGCCAATTATGCCCGCATCCTCCACCATATGTAGCGCCTCACCTTCGTCCGTCCGCCATCTTGGACCGGCTCTGGGGTTTCTCGCTCATGGAATTGTTGTCTTTGGTAAAGCGGATTGGCACAAACTTACTCCAACTCCAAGGAAGCAGTGTTAAACTGGCCTCAGCCAGTTTTATTGAGGCACATGCAAACAAATAATACAAACACAAACCTCAGGCCATCTGGCCACTGACTAACAAATTAGTCCCTCTCTATCCGTGGCCTGGACCTACCGTCCAGTACCACCAATGCACCTCCAATCTCACCCACTGGTGTAGGCTTCCCTCAGCCTCTTGGGGCCAGCGCCTCTCTCAGCTCTCTGCTCCAAACTTCCCGGTAGCAGGCAACTTCCCCTGATCACTTGGTGAGACAGGCCTTTTATAGCCATCCCGGGACTGGCCCAAAAACCCGACATGGAACCTGGAGACCTGGGACGCGGGAACAGCCACCCACCCATCTGCAGCTGTTCCAGCGAAGCCAACCCATAATGGCTGGATATCAGCCATGCGATATACAGCTGTCAGCAACCTAGTGTTGCTGACGATAACAATTGGCTCCCCCCACCAAGCTCAGGCTCTTGGTGGCACGTCTCTACCAGGACGACTTCCCTTAGTGGCAAAGACAGGCAACTACCTGTAGTCACTTTGTCACAATGTTCACACAACGTTTTTGGACGAGGTTTTGGACGAGGTTTTTGGAACGTTTCCTCGCCCAAAACCTCATCCAAAATGCTTCCTAAACGCCCCCAGTTCATTTAATTGATTCCTATGTAAAACCTCGCTGTAGTTCACACACGACGAGGTTTTTACACGCTTCTTTGGAAGCACAGAAAAAGAAGTGTCTTCAAAAATTTTAAAGGGGTTGTAGGGGGTTTTGGCCCGGTTTTTTGCCGCGGTTTTGTCCCCGGCTATTTTTTTATGGGGGA